>JAQGAE010004695.1:0-12312 GCA_034696685.1 Julus scandinavius | reverse complement strand
CCTTGCTGATCCATCGAGCCACCCCAAACAATTCTCACCCCTACCCAAACCTCCCTCATTCAACTGTGAGTATCTTCATAAGTCCGACCCATTGAAAAGGATAGGGTTGTGATCCCTCTTAAATAGCCCTTTGTGATATCATAGTTAAAACCAAGATCAGATGGTCACTACAGCTAACTCCAACGGTCAACACCCGATAATCTACCAACAGGAAATCGTAAAAGCGGTTAGTTTCACTGAAGTGGCTACCGATTCTGTTTATGCACTGGTCCAGAAACCACCACTCACCAAAAAAGTGACAAAAGCAGAAACATTATATAAAAAAAAGAAGAAAAAAAAAGGGGGATTTAAATCATCAGAATCGTGGACCAACACACATCACATCTCACAAAAGCTCTCGATTTGACCGTGTGGTTGGTGTTCATGTACCGTACCAGAACGATGTTTATTCGAAAACAATTAATCCCAACTCCACAATTTTTTCCTTTTGGTATAACAAATGCGGATGTATGCTCGATGTTATTGAAATTCATCGGAGTGTGTGTGTGTATGTGGATGAATTGTTGGGGGGGGGGGGGATGAGGAGGAGGAGGAGGAGGAGGGGGGAAGTTCCCTCATGCGTAATTCATCAATCGATTCCACTCGCATTCAAGAGCACTCAGTGGTTGAAATTTCAGATGTTAGTCGCTCATCTCTTCTCCAATAGGCTGACTGGAGTTCTGTTGCGGATATTCCTGCGGATGAGTCCATACATTTTACATGTTGGCAGACAGGCGGTGCTGGAGTGGCCAATCTTCACAAGTCTAGGTTGCGACAACACCTGAATTGTGGAGAGAGAGATGTATGGGGTCTGATTGATTGTCAGCCAAGTTTGGATTAAACAAAAACCAACTATCTGGGTCAAAAGCTGGTCTCTTTTTTGAACAAGTGGATCCTCGGTTGTTGTTCCAGAAGTCTAGCCATCAGTTTGACACGTCCTCTATAGAATCAACAGCCAGTACATGTGCAATCCGTCCATTACGAAATATTTCGATATTCCTGACAATATATTATTTGGATAATATCTAGGATGTGATCAATGGTTACTCGACCGTCGCCACTCCAGCACCGGATAGCTCAGGCTCCACTTCTTCTTAATCAGAAGATTTGTTCAGAAAATTGTAGGTATCTTGTGTTCATTATACTTTTTCTACATTGCTTTTGAGGGTGTACTCGAGTCTGAGTTTGAGATGAAGTTTTATTTCAAGTGTATGTTGGGGTAACGTCATTAGCTTCTTTACTAAATGGGTTTTATGTACTGAGAATACATGAGGATAATCAGGATATTTATTAGAGGCTGCGGAAGTATGAATGTGCATTATTACTTTATAAATTGGTATTATTTGGTTAAAAACTTTATTAGTTTATTAGGCGCCATTCAAAAAGGACGTCCCCGAAGTTCCTTCAAAAATTGACCCTCCAACATATATCTTGTCCACATGATGGTCCATTTTAGACCAGACCCCTCAAAGGACCTACTTTATTTTTTTTAAAGTAGGGTGTGTCCAGAAAATTTTTTGGAACATACAAATGTCCATCCTATAAATTTTTAAACACTCGTCTCGCTACCAATTCTACAACATTTTTCCACATGTTTCTGATTAATGGAAATTTCCTGATAAAATTCCAGCATAAAATTGGTGTCTAACACAAATTTAGGCATAATTGCCGACTTTCCCAAGGTTTTAAAAATTCAAGTACAGAAAATCAAAAAAACTGAAAAATACCATCATTAGTGGACGTCCATACTGGCTTTACCCCCTCTGTCCACATAAGAGTAGACTCCCACCCCCTCTTGAGTACGTCTTTTTTAATGGCATCTTATTAGAAATTCATTAGTCGTGTGATTAATTTGTAAAATTCGTCACAAAGTGATCACATTTGCTTAAAAATGAACAGTTGGTACCCGCAAATTATCACAAAATTACCTCTTTTTTTTAGGCAATCTAAATTAGCAGTTTGTGATGAATTAATGAGTTAGTGACCAGTTTGTATCCATCAAAAAGTAATCAGTTTTGAAAAATTATCAGTGATTACCAGTATGCAATAAAAAAATTGCCAAACAAACTGGATTTTAGCAGTTTATTTCTATAGTTTATGGGCCACTTTTTGGTGAAACCGTAGATCTACTTCAATATGTGTTGCCACCTGGTTAAAATTTAAGGAAAATCGATCGCCTAAGGTCCTAATGATGTCATAAGTCATCTTGATTGCAATCAAACTCTAGGGAACGCTATGACTTGATCACGTTGGTTTACTTGGTTATCACAACCAACACATTCATAAAATCACGAGATTCCCAATTTCAAAATCAACAACACGATTTGACTAAGCTTCACCTTTAATCGAGTGTAGATTTAACAACTTCCATCGACGTACATTAAATCATTTCACATACATTGTAGGTAACACCTCCTCGGGTTAGTTAATTAAATTCTCGTTGCCATAACTATAAACTCAAAACATACTAATTGTGAGTAATAAATTCACCTGTTGCTACGCACCCGAGTTAATATCATCCACAGTTGAAGCCAATTAGGTCGGGTGAAATACAGGAAGGAATTGATCCGCTCACACCAACATGGAATTAATCCTCTTTGGATGTCGTTATAACTTCCAAATAAACTAGATTCAATAATAAGTTAATATGCGAACAATTTAGTATTTTAACATCAAGAAGTGAAAAGAAGCTGAGCTCAACTGAATTCCTATTTTTTTAAATTCCAAAAAAAAAAAGAACAATGGAATTCCTAAAAGCACGAGATTAAGAACAGCACGTGCACGAGATTGAGAACAGCTCGCGCACGAAATTAAGAACAGCACGTGCATTTTCATAAAAAATGCACGTGACTGTGACGTCACAGCCCAATTAAATTCACCGAATGGGCAGTTTTATTAAGACAAAATAGTTTAACAGGGAAAAACTAAAGCGTGGATCATTTTGACAAGAATTCGTTTTGAAATTTCAAATATACGCGTAATTACGATATCTGAAATTTGAACATTTTGCATATATTTTTCCTAAGCATTTCTTTAGAAAGACTAACTTAAGTGTGCATTTCCCCCCCCCCCCCCCCTGAGATCAATGAGATGTGTATTTTCTAACAGTGGAGTACAAAGATTTTCCTGTATTGACATTGTTGTGTCCTGTGCACTAGGTGTGGCCACTGTTTTGAGGCATCACCCGCAAGCTCGGAGGTCCTTTGGAAAGGACCACTCGCCACTAAGCGAGCAACTCGGAGAGGCACACCGGGGGAAGGCCACATTTTCTGCTGAGCATCACTGTGGAGCCAAGAAAGCGAGACTGCCTCTGTGGATGTTTGACAAGCAAGGACGGTAATCGACCAAGGACCTCTGTGGATGTTTGACAAGGAAGAACAGTGATCCAGCAAGGACCTCTGACATTCTTTGACAAGCTCTGATCCTAACCTTCAAAAAATCTGTTGAATCATTTGGCATTCTGCGATGAAGGTCCCTGCCTAATTCTCTGAAAGGCAAAAAAGCAATCCTCCGAAGAACTTTGAATCTCTGCTTCGGTTCAGAAATCTTCTGTGATTCTTTGATAAACAAGTTCTGTGCAAATTCAGAAAGGAATCCTCCTGTAAGAGACCATGAACTCCCACAATTCAGTGAGCGAAAACGGCATTCCCGAGGTGAAGCTGTACGTGAAGGCGGGAGCGGATGGACAGCGCTACGGTGCCTGTCCCTTCTGCCAACGCATCTTCATGATCCTGATGCTGAAAGCCGCCCACGGTGAGCTCCGTTTCAAGGTGGCCACCGTTAACCTGTCCAAGCCTCCCGAAGAGTTCAAGCACCTGGGCCTGAAGCATGTCCCGGCACTTGTGCACGGCGAGCTTGCCTACGACATCGCGGACGACATCATCGAGTACATCGAAGAGGTGTTCCCAGCCTGCGACCTGTCCTTCGAGAATGTGCTTGCCGAGAGCTGTTGCAAGAACGTCTTCTCCAAGTTCTGCTTCTTCATCAAGGAGGTGTCCAAGGACCCTGCTGGCCTGCTGGCAGAACTCAACAAGCTCAACAACTACCTGGAGCGCACACACCATCGGCTGATGGTGGGCGAGAGTCTCACTCACCTGGACTGCGAGCTACTGCCCAAACTGCAGCACTTGAGGGTCGCTGCCAGTCACCTCAAGGGCTTCGAGATCCCAGCACAGCTTACGGGAGTCTGGAGGCTCTTGCACAACGCCTACTCTGACGAAGTGTTCGTAAAGTCGTGTCCATCAGATCAGGAGATCATCCTGCACTGGGCAGACAAACCGGAAACACCGAACCTAAACTTTGAAAAACATGCTACGCTGGTGAAGGAGACGCCGAAGTACTCCTTCGACGTCCCAGCCATTGCTCATCTGGTCACCATATCATAGTGGGCAAGGGTCTTGAGGCCCTTTATAGGTCGTGACAACTTTGTTCTTATCCAATCTGCCAATTTCAAATATATGCAACGGAGAACGAATCTCAGGACCCGGTCATCCGGACGGGAGCATCTTGCCGGTGGACATGGTTCTGAACTGTCCACAGATTCGGGCAGTTGTCTATTAAGGGGATGTTAAATTGTATTTCTTGAATTTCTAGGATCCTCGTGAGCACTTTTTGGATCCAAACCTCTTTTAATGCCCTCTCGAGGAATGAAATTCGATTTATCAACACCTTATTAGCAGTTATCAAGTCCGGCAAAATACTAATGTAGTGTGTAAATCTAGTCTTTATTTGTTGTAGTAGCCAAAACCAAAGCAATGTTTATATTCAGCACCCACCGATTCTGTGATAAGGTATCAATAGAGTCATACATAAGCGTATTTTGAAATATATATCATTACGGGAACACTAACTTGCAATGTTAAAAATTTTAAGAGTTTGTTGTGATAAAGATGTGTATATAGACAGTACAATGTACAGTGGAACCTCTGTTTACAAACACCATTTGCTGTTTCGGTTCACGAACACGCCGGGTTATTGTATAAAGTAAGTTATAATGCAGAACTATTTCAATAGCAGCACTTGTTTGAATCAAATAGAATTTGTATAAAATAAAACACTCTTCGATTAAATTACTTTTAGAGCAAGAAAATTTAATTGAAGATTAGTTTGAACGGTGATCAATCAACCGATCCAAAAGTTATGGACAAATGGAGTTTTCTCTTATAAACGTAAGGAGGAATTTTAAACTTTTACAAAACTATGAAAAACCATTTTGAATATTCATTCTACGTGAGTTAAGGTTTAGTTTTTGTCATTATTAGGTCTCAGAAATGGAATTTTCAACAATGGATCTCAAAGTTGTTGTTTTTGTGTTCATTCTTAATTTCGATTAAGTTCGTAAACCGAGGTTCCACTATATATATTAAAATATATTTTCTCGACACAAGAATAATTTATTTGGCTAAACAAATGTTACTTTAAAAAATATCTGCATATTTATAAATATGCCCGGGAAACTAAATTTTGAAGAAATTGCAAAGAATATGAAATGAAACAATAATAAATTTTGTAAGGCAAGTTTTTAGTGTTGCAAGTATTTGCTCTGTGACCACCATTAATTTAAGTATAATGCTAATTCGCACAAGGGTATAATTGTTAAATTTAAGGACTTGAAAAATCCAGAAGATCTTGATGGCTTTGTGACTGATTGGCTAAAACTAGTCTTAACTGTACCGTAAAACTTAACCGAAATATTTTAATTTTCCCCCATTTATTACTGATGTTGTTTGTAACACTTACGACATCGTGCATCCCTCAACTGCAACATTTATATATAACTGGGATCCCACAACCTGGAATGTCAGGGAATTTCTGAAAGTCATGGAAAGTCAAGGAGCTTTTAAAATTGATCCTGGAATAGTATTTATGACCACGACTATGCTGACAAAAATATGCCATGATTGTAAAACATTAAAAAAAACAAATTAGTTAAAAATATTTAACTTTAAATCCACTCCAGCAGTCAATCAATTCGATAATTAAGTTAAATTCCCTCAGAAAAAGAGTTTGAAACAAAAATTAATGATTCTTCCAACCCAATTTGTATTAGTTACAAATGTTTTCAAATGGTCGTATCAATTTTTGTGACCATTTTACTAGAAATAAACATCTTTCTATAAAACAAAGTAAAAAAAAAATTAAAGTGTTAATGGAAAAATTAAAAAATTTCCTGGAAAAACCTCAGAAAAGTCAGGTAATTTCATTCTCAAAAAAACTGTGGGCGCCCTGTATAATTACGAATGACAAACATGAAAGAGTTTTTAATAAATTTGACCCTGTGTGAATTATCTAATTTTGTACTGAAAAGGAGTGAGGACACATGTGGCGTCGTTGTTGATAATGTATTCATGTACATGCACCATATTGCTCTAGTTATACTCCATATAATCCAACCCACTTTTATTTTGTACAAGTTTTATTTTTGTATTACGTGGGTTGATGAGATAATGTAGGGCTAGCTATTTTGGTCCAAGTCTTTCAAGAAGCTTTTATTTTGGATGTTGTTAGCTATAGTGACACGGACGATTAAAGTGTTTCTCAAAATGGAGTCGGTACTCAAGTTATGTGCAATATTTATTATAGTAAAAAAAAAGATTACTTTCTAATTAAAAAATCTCCCAAAAGTAGCACTACCAAACTGGTCTTCACATAAATGATTAGTTGTGACTTCCAACAGTCACATATATTCATTCCTAACGTCTTGCTCAATTGCAGTTTGATCTTGCCCAAGTTTTTGTGAACTTCTCATATCTCTCTATATTCTTTCAGAGCAGCTCAGAAGAAGAAAACAATCACTGAGTCATAAAAAATAAACACAACTTGGTGAAAAATGCTTCGATTTAAATGAAATTTGGCACTTGCATAGAACAATAGTGTAGAAACAAAAATTAATTATACAATGTGTTGAAAATGTTCTCCGGTGGCCTTTACACAATCCCGGAGTCTAACGCGCCATTCTTTGATTGACGAATCGATTCTACGCCGGTCGAGTTCAATCCCAAGTTTTCTTAATTCGTAGTTTCGAGTCTTCGATATTATTAATTTTCGATTTGTAAACCTTTTCCCGGAGAACTCCCCATATTTTGTAGTTCACCGGATTCAAGTCCGGATTTCTCGAGCACGGTCTTGTTCAAAAATGAAAAATCCGAGATTTGTCGCATGTCCGGAACATGTTTTCCGTTCCTATACTATTGTTCTATGTAAGTGCCAAATTTCATTTAAATCGCAGCATTTTTCTCCAAGTTGGGATTTTTTTTAATGGGTTCTACTTTTTTATGACTCACAGTGTAGCTGGAAAAGCAGGGCTATTATGAAGTCATTATACATTTAACTGATATCATGCATAACTTGTTGGCATAAAAAATGTTCGACTTGCACCCCGTAGTTAAACATATTTGGCGTCCTATTAGTGCATTTTTAAGTAATTTCGTATATTGTGTAATAAAACTTTATGAAATTGAATAATGACTTGCATAATAACCCTGTGAAAGTCAACATAAGTTGTATATCACAACACTGCACTTGTTACTTTACTTAGGCACGAAACTGTATAGGACTGAGTTTACTCAGAATTGTCAGAAAGTTTAAATATATGTTCGTGCAATGTTTATTTTTAAGTTTTGGGATTTGTTGGCTCGTACAGTTCTGTACTTTGCAGTGTTCAGAAATTAAACATGAAATGTCCATGGCTGTTTAATTTCAATCTGGCATGTTAACTAATCAGAGGTGATATAGCGAACGCGTATTTCTGACGCGAGTTCAAGACGTAATTGTGTATACATTTCCTCAATATTTTCCTTAAAATAACTTGTGCTTGCTTAGGGATTTTGACGCGTGTGCAGCACATGTCTTGCTGAATCGGGGTTAAGTTGTCACGAGGTAAACATTTCTGATGGTAAAACAGTCTGTTCAGTGTATAAACTGAATCCCGCTACACCTATTTTTCTATTAATAGTACTATTTTCAATTTCTGGAAAAGCGTTAGTTCCCAGCCATCCGAATGTCTCTTAAAAGTTGAAGAAAACTAGATTATAATTTACAGGTTTACCATTGCGGCTGTTGGCTTTGAATTTCTGTTAAAGACACGTACGAGAAGAACCTAATCGAGAGCTGTCGAGTCTATTTGTGACCGATGTAACGAACTAACGTTGAAACACTTCTATAGGTACAGCTTATTATGCCCAATTCAAATGTATAATAGAACACAAAAGTTGTACCGATATTATGGCGTACTTTCCGTTTATCAGCTATTAACAAACAGTTCCGGAAGTCACAGAAGTGGTGTTGTGTGGTTTTCTTCAAGGAGTTGCTCGACTGCGCCATGTACTAAACCAGGAATGAATAATAGTTTGACTCGAAACAGGCGGCGCTAGCATAAAACAATTGCCTTTTATCTACACTGTATAAGCTTCTAATAATAGAATTTTAAATCAGAATACCGAATTTGGAACAGAATGCACGTGGAGAAGGGTAGAATGCACGTGGCAAACGATGGAATGCACCTGGAGAACTATGAAACGCACGTGCAGAGGGATGGAATGCGCGTGGAGAATTACAGAACGCACGTGCAAAACGATGGAATGATAGAACGCGTATTCAGATTACACCGGAATGTAAACATTCAATGTGCAATATCAAAAATGTTTTGAGAAATTGATAACCTCTATATATTTACGGTATGTAAGATGCGCAGTTTTTATCAATGTTTGCGGTTGCATTTACGCTGCATTCATGTTAAATAACGTTGATTATTACTGTTTTCTAGCTCGAATGCTTTTATCTCAATTGTTACTGTAAACTCATTATTTTTAAATATAAAAAAAAGTATATGAAAACCCGATTTAAAGAGATCTAATTGAATTTATTAAAAGGCGCCGACTTTGATTACATATATCGAGTGCGCTTTTTTTTTTTTTTGCTCGTTTGGAAATTGTTTTCCAACAAAAATTGGTTTGTTTTAGGAAGACACGGATGGCCAAACGTTGACCTTTCCCCCTTTGTGCACACACACAAGTGCTATACCAATTGTTGAATTTTGATGTTTACAGTGGTTTGTCTTCCAAATTTATATACCGATAAGCCCGAATTAGTTTGTAAAATTAAATTTCGGAAGCTACACTTGTATTGAGGATTGAGCATTTGCCAAACAGGATGCGGATTTGAGGTTGGTGCAAATTTGTTGGCAGACACAATGGACCTGCATCAGTTTTGGAGACAAAAACATCCAGTATAGGAAGCGAAACAGAACCGGAACTAGTTCTTGAATCCTGTTGCTTGTTTTGAGGACTATTGGAGACTATTTGAGGATAATTGGGGACTTTAAGCCTTAGAATCTATGGGTAATATGGTATACCAATGAGAATGCAGAATGGAAACGTGTTAGTTATTAAATATTATACCTCGTCTAAATTCTCTCAACTTGAAAACCAGTTGTTTATAAAAGGTATATTTAGATTCATGTTCTATTTGACAATGAGGCCGCCATAACAAAACAGCTGGTTTCGACAAACGTCATCAAACATGCCAGTTGTGAGATATATTATTTGACAGTCACGCTGCTGAAGCAAATTTATAACATTAAAATCTGCATCATTCCCTCTCTCCCGAGCCTACAATACTGACTATTAATTAAGAGAGTGATAAAGTGAAATGTCATCATTTGGGAGCGAAAGATTTTAAGATTACTCGAAGAGCAGATTTCGAGAATTACGTGTTGGATTTTACCGTCAACTGTTGAGCACATTAATTTGAAAGTTTTTTTTGTTGCCGATTTAATAGAAAATTGAGTTAACTGGAATGGAGTTAAAAATGGGCTTTGGGGCCATTCAAAAAGGACATCTTCGAGAGGGGGTAAGTGGGGGGTGGGGTCTGCTGGTATGTGGACAGGGGGACTAAGGAGATTAAGGAAGTCTGTGACAGGAAGGGAGGGGGGTCTGAGCTAAAATGGACATCATGTGGACAGGGGATAGGGAGGGGGGATAACTTTTTAAAGGGTTTTAGGGAACGTTGTTTTTGAATGGTCCACTTTAAGTTCTAACAGATTTTCTGGACACCCTACTTTTCAAAAAATGTTAGGACGTCTGTGTGGGGGTGTCTGGTCTAAAATAGACACATTGTGGACAGGGGGTGGGAGGGGGGGGGGTCAATTTCTAAAGGATTTTAGGGGAAGTCCTTTTCGAATAGCCCCTTTGTATGTTCCAACACATGTTTTGGACACCCTATTTTTCAACAAAAAAAAATGTAAGGACGTCTATGAGGGAAGAGGGAAGAATTATTGAAGGAATTTCGGGGGGTCCTTTTTGAATGGCCCCTTTATAATTTTAGTCTAAAAATATGCCTGGATTAAAAATTCTGAAAATTTAAAATATTTGAATTTCTTCAATTAACTTGTAAATTGATTTCCTAAAATGTGTCTATTATTGAATACCAAATTTGTTCATTGTTACAATTAATGCCTCATAAATAACTCGTAAATTCCTCATCCGTGAATTTGACCTTTTGAACTCTTAAAATTGTACGTCTGCCTATTTTTAATTAACTTAACAATTATTGTTAACTATGTTGAGTGAGCTTTAAAAAAACAAAAGTCTTTCAATAACAATAAAAAAAATGTCGTACTTACAGTATGTAAATCAAATGTATAGATAAGATAAGAATGCCAACCATACAACAATGAACCACTGACCACCACTAAGTCCACTTAACCACTTAAACTAATTATGACTATTGTTTTTTTTCTCCGCCAGGTGATGCTGGTAATACATTCCAAGCTGGAGGGACATCTAGTGGAAATTCACTTCATAACCACAACAACACCATGGCTGCAGGAAATCAAGAGGTGAAAATTCCAGGGATGGCCCTATCTGACTTTCTCCTCCAATTGGAAGATTACACTCCCACGGCAAGTAGAATATTCCATTTCTAGTGACTTAAATAGGGGGGTGACCGGGGCACAGTGGGACAACGTCTTGATAAAATCAGGCTTTATCAGCAGCCCAATGCTTTTTGATTTGCAAAGAAGCTGTAGGCAGTACTCTTTCATTAAACAAAATTTCTGCGATCTGACACAAGTTTAGAAGAAAATATTTTTGTTCTTGAAAAGTAATTATTCAACTCGCAATTACATTTTTATTCTAGGTGTAATTATAAAACATTAGTAATGCTGCTATATAACCATTGACGAGTGTATATATCCAGCCATAATTTCAAACTAAAGTTTATGTTAATTAGCCACGTGGTCAGCTGTAAGGCCTTATTCAAATCAAATTGGTCATACAGGGTACAGTGGACCGCAACATTAGGGGGTACAGTGGGACATGTCCCAGCATACCCTAATTAATGTTTTTCGGAAAATATTTGGATATTTTCTCATTAATCATAATTTTAAATAAAAACCATGTTTAAATTTACGTTTTAAAGTAAAAATGGTTCACAATCACAGAAAAAAAAACCACATTTGGACGAGAAAGCGGTGAAAATATGAAAGCTGCTGTAATTACGGTTAATTTTAATCGTTTTTGTAATTTATACTCGGAATTTTAAATTGACGCGCTGAATTAAACACAATTAATCAACGTGGTGTTCTTTTTCTCGTAAAATTTGTTTTAATTTGTCGTGGACCACTGTACCCCATGCCATGTCCCACTGTGCCCCCGGTATAGGGGCACAGTGGGACAGTCTGCGCAACCAACTTTAATCTTTTATAGCAAAAAAACAACTAGTAGCTCTAAAACGATGACAAAATGTATGCAGATCCTGAAGGCTCGTATGTTACTGTGTTATTCTTTTAAAATGCTACGAGTTTAACATTTTCCCCAAAAAAATGAATTCTAAAAAGTGTACCCACTGTGCCCCGGTCTCCCCTACACTTTTAAGTCAAGACTCGAGACATAATTCATTTTGTATTTGATTTTTTCAAATAGATTCCAGATGCGGTTACCACGTATTATCTCAACTCTGCCGGATTCGAAGATGCGGATCCCCGAATGTAAGTGACCGTTTAGGGAAATAAAAAGACTGAAAATCAGAAAGAGTTTTAAATATTTCAAGGGTCGAAGAAGTTTCAAGGAATTTTAAGGATTCAGAATGTCAAGAATTCTGTAGTTTTTTTTTTTTCATGAGCCGTACTAGTCTTATTATATCGTACGGAAACTTGCTTAGGGGCCTTTGAAAAAGGATGTCCTCAAGAGGGGGTAGGTCTGTTGGTATATGGACACCGTGTGGACAGGGGGTGATGGGAGGGGGGGATAGTATGGACCTTTGTATGCTCAAAAT
>JAQGAE010004694.1:0-12341 GCA_034696685.1 Julus scandinavius | reverse complement strand
AATATATGAGGCCCTTCGAAAGGAATGTGGTTGTGGGCGCCACTGGCTATTTATGTATATAACTCTCTATTTATGTATATACATATATATATCATATACACATAATATATATATTATGTGTATAAAAAGACAGTTAACAGTGTGGGGGTCAAATGCTTTGGCATAATCCTAAAGTTTACTTGGAAGCGAGTTACATGCATTCACGCGAGTTATATAGGGTCAGTGATAAGTGTTCACGCTAGTTATAGGGTCAGTGATAGGTGTTCACGCGAGTTAAAGGGTGATGGGTTTTTGCACGACCAAAGGTCAGAAGGATACGCGAGTGATTCATCGAAGCCTTAGTTGCTCGTCGGGATAACCGTGTGGTGGTCAGAGGCGTGGCAGCCAATGTCCCCTTAAGGCTGAAGCCCACCTGGCGAAAGTCGCGCACAACTCACAAAGCACATAAGCTCGCTCATTCCGGACAAAATTGTGTGTTAATTCTCACTTGGCGCACCTCACGGAAGCACGAAAGATCGGCGCTCCTGCTAATGGCGTCAAGCACGTCATCGATACATGATAAACACTACAAAGATCCTGGCTGCCATGTTGTGCGCTTCCAAAAGTGATTTGTGAAACCAGCATGGCGAGGCTCATTTCCGTGACGTAATGTGAGCTTTGCTCACTACCTAGTGCGCATGCGCACTAGGATGATTTCTTGTGAGTTGTGCACGACTTTCGCCAGGTGGGCGATAGCCTTTATGTGTATACATAAATGTACAGCAAGCACTAGATTACAGGAATTGGTGACATTTGTGCAGCCAAATGCCTATCAAACATTACAAAATGTAATGATATCATTAAATACGCAAAAGTCTAGTTGGTCTACACTATTGAAGATGCAGCATACAACAAATATACCTTTGTAAGTGCCCTTCCCTGAAGTTTTATGTCATTTCAAAAAAGAGAAAGTTTTTTTTCGTTGAATGGGTTGAATTAGGTCAAAATTTAAGAGTTATAAAGAAAGGGAGTATACAAATACTAGAATAGCACACTGTGTTTTTCTGATATTACGAATTGTGGGCATACACTTGACACAAACTGTGAAGTACCTTTTGCAGTTTGTGGCTATGCACGTTTATCCCCGCAAAAAGCTTTGTCTACAAGTCTGATTCCACATAAGAACTTTAGTTCAAACATTTTTAATAGTATATCGGCCATACTCTTATTTTAAGTTTTTTTTTACATTTTAATTTAATATTCCTCTGTTAGTTTAACATATGTATATATTTTTGTTATTTTTTCCATCATTTTTTAAGGAAATGTGTCCAATGCGCTGGCTTAATTAAATTGAGTTTTAAGGATGTCTTGATAGTATGGTAAAAATATATCCTCATATTGGTTTCAAAGTTAACTTGATATTTGTTTCCTATAATTTGATAAAATTGTATACAGAAAATATCTTCATGAATTAGCTACATTATTACTCAAATGTCCATTTTTAGAGTATGGCAACGAATATATGCTGATGGTCGATGGTATATTACAGATCATTTGTAATTAAAACGTTGTTAAACATAAACATTTGACTCGGTGCGAGGTTCGCTCCCCGGTCGAGGTCGGTGGGAATTTTTACGAATGGCAAACATTTTCGAAGTGGCGGTTCTTTCGGATGAGAGTTTAAGACCCCTCGAGAGGGGGTAGAAGTCGTAAGCAAACCCCTCAGGTAGATGATGAAGGCTCATCCCCTGGCATTGGTGTTTAGTCCTCCTGTTGCAGAAATAGGCCAGCGTTAAAAATCAATAAACAAACAAACATTGATTCATATATTTTTACAAGGGTGGTTGGTTAGACTTTTCCAAAGTCTTTTATAACATTTGTCCATGTCTAACCAAATTTTTTTTTACTCATCTTCAGGAAATTCCAAAGACTCGGGTCTCATTTACTGCCTCCATCTTGGATTCTAACACCACCTTTGCGATGGCCATGTGCTGCATCTGACGCCTCCGGTGAGGAGCGCCTTTACTGCCGCCTCTCCCAAGACCGCCTGCTACCGGACGATGGACACCAGCACCGCGGCCTCACTGGCCGCCAATGAGACATTCATGATGATGAACGTGACAGAGTTGGTCAACGCCACTACTACAGAGTGTTCCAACGACTATTGTATCTCGGACTCTGACTACATGGACTTAATCGAGGAATATATCTTCCCAACTTCTCTGGAGTGGGTTTTTATCGCCCTGCACTGCGTTGTATTCATCGTTGGTGTGGTGGGCAACTTCCTTGTCTGCCTGGCCGTCTATCGCAACCAAAGCATGCGCACCGTCACCAACTACTTTATCGTGAACCTTGCCGTGGCTGATTTCATGGTGGTGCTCATGTGCCTGCCGCCAACTGTTCTCTGGGACGTCACCGAGACCTGGTTCTTCGGCAGCGGCCTCTGCAAAACAGTCCTCTATCTGCAGGTGAGTCGGTCTTGTTGAGCTCATAAGTAAGGGCAGTAAATGCCACTAGTATGGGTGTACGTCACAATGTCCTGGACATTATGTCCTTCACAAAATATCCTGACCAAAACGTCTATGTACCAAAAATCCTTCAAATATAATATCCATGGTCACCGATGCAACTTCTTATTATTTTTATTAACAGTTGAACACTTTAACATAGTTCCGTCTTGGTGTTGCATCAAAATATTTTAACCTAACCTAACCTAAAATGAAAAATAATAAGTTGCCCAGGACATTTTGTGTAAAGGACATTTTTCGTAAGGACACAATGGTCATGACATTTCACTGAAAAAAAACTTAAGTTTAACTTAAGTTTAACTACAGTTATTTTGTCGTTTTTTTCCAACTGTAAAATAACTTAAGTTTTTCTGCAGTTTCACTGCAAATCTTGAGTTTTTCTTAAGTTTTTCTTAAGTTTATTTTTGGCAGGGGTTACAGGAAAAGTCGAGTAAAATTTGAAGAAAATGTCCAGTAGACTGGATATATGAGAAATTTCCTTTAAATTTATCTGAGATGAAGGAACTTTCCGCGTTTAGTGTCTTCAATTGAGAAGTCAAACCAATTCAAGGTCATATGGTATGATGAACAATGAAATTGTCTGGGTCAGCGTTCCTGTTCCGCTTTAATTCAAAAAAATTCCCTTAAACATACCCCAAATGACCGAACCTTCTGTATCTCACATATCCCACACACATGGAACTCAGCTGTATTGAGTCACTGAGCTAGTTGGGATAGTGGTTATGCTATCATCTTTTGAATCTGAAGACATACATAGGTTCGATTACTGGGTTGGTTGTCTTGGCTGTGATCTTTCATGTTTTCCACATTTGTTTCCAAGCAAACGTCAACTTAAAAAACAATATGAACCCTGGTGAAAAAAACAATTGAGATTTCTATTGATATTTGGAACATTGTTTTCCATTGGTATCAATAGAAAATTTGTATTGGTTTTATTAGTTTCAATTGTTTTCTATGGTTTTCTATTGTTTAGTCAATACAGCTAAACCATAGAAGTCATTACAGGAACCATAGAAAACAATTAAAACCAATTAAGTGTCCAAATAACAATACAAACCAATAGAAATCTATATTGGTTTCTATTGTTTTTTCACCAGGGAATATATGCACATTCATGCATATTGTCGAAATAATGCGTCATTTGGTTGTCCTTAGCGATTTTTTCCATGCAACAGTTTTTCCTAGTGCATTCTAAAAATGAGTGACATCAATTTCAAGCAATGGTGTGATATCAGGTTTTGCTTCAGACTTGGGCACAGTGCAACGGAATTTTTTGAAAAACTTCAACAGGCCTACGGAGACAGTGTTTTGTCAACGGCCCAGGTTTTTCGATGGTTTAAGGCATTTTTAGAAGGAAGAGAGTTGATTGAAGATCAACGACTCAGCGGAAGGCCTACATCTTCAAGAACCGATGAAAATGTCGACAAAATTCGGGATGCTGTGCGTTCATATCATCGGTTAACGGTTAGAATGATAAGGGAAGAGTTGAATTTGACTCACACCACCATTCATCAGATTTTGACCAATGAATATTGGATGAAAAAATCTCCGCAAAAAATCTTTCGCAAGGCCAAAAGGACATCAGGAGGGAAAGGTGCCTTGAGTTTTTGGAATCAATTGAAAATTATCCACTTTTTCTGATACGTGTCATTACTGGTGACGAGTCTTGGGTGTTTGAGTACGACCTGGAAACCAAGTGCCAGAGCATAGAGTGGCACACTTCAACCTCTCCAAGGCCCAAAAAAGCAAGAATGTGCAAGTCAAAGATCAAATGCATGCTGATCTGCTTTTTTGATAACCAGCTAGGGAATCGTCCACAAACAGTTTGTGCCTCAAAGCACAAGACCGTTGCTTGAAATTGATGTCACTCATTTATAGAATGCACTAGGAAAAACTGTTTCACGGAAAAAATCGTTAGTGACAACCAAATGACTTGCAATTTCAAACTCGTACGCTACGTTGCCAGTCTCATTACTTAATTAACACACCATGTAGTGCATATATATAGTATGCATGGTTAAATAAAGACATAGAATCCAAATAGGGCAATATATATGGCAAGTCCACATTTGTCGGAACTTACCAAGGCCCATCCTATAAATTTCCAAGCACCCATCTCACTACTAACTCTGCTACATTTTTCCAGATTATTCTAAATAACGGAAATTTCCTGACCTCGAATGGAAATTCCAGCATAAAATTGGTGTTTAACACAAATTTAGGCATAATTCCCGACTTTTCCAAGGTTTTAAGAATTCATGTGTATTTGGGACTGGGGACACCACATTCCACATTCACTAACCTTTAAAACAAACAGAAAAACAAAGATTTAAAAAATGCCATTATAAGTAGATGTCCATATGGCTTCGTCCTCCCTCCCCCTGTCCACATGCCAGCAGACTTTAACCTTCCCCCTCCCTCACCTCCTTTTGAGGACGTTCTTGATGAATGAATGGCCCCATGATAATCCTCCACCAGGGATAAATGACTTGCTTACTTTACTGTGCTGTTTCAACTTATTTCCGGGTTATGCTGACGCTCTTAGAAACTTTTATGGCAGTTTGACGCCTAAGATGCTTCTAGCTGAGAATGTCTATCGTAATTATTGTTGCCAAAGATATCGGTTTTTTTATGCGAATTTTGACTGCAGGGTAAACTAATCCCACATCGGTTTCCAGTTTTCGATTTCAGGTTTTCAGCTTTTCTTTGGGAAAAAAAAATTGGGAATTGCTTTTTGAATTTGGCTTTTCTGGTTATCTGGCATAATCTTTTATGTCAATGTTTTCCCATCCATCAGCTTCTCGCTGTCTCCTTTCTTACATTTTATCGCCCGAACGTCGAGTTTTACTTAAACATTTATTTTTAAGATCTTGGAGATATTTTTTTCTTCTTCTTTCCTTCGAATATTTAATCTTCTTGCGATTGTGTCAGTCAGGTGAAAACGCGAATAAGGCATACTCCATCTGAAGGAAAACTTAGCTCGTCTGTAGTGCCATTTTGGCATGTCTGTTTAGCAAAAGACGCATTTAGGAAGAAGTCATTTGTAATAGATATGAGAAAAAAAAATTGAGGATAAACATGTCACGAAATCATCTGGACATTGAAATAGACAAGCTAGACGTTCAATCCTCTTAGAGAGCTGTGGGGACAATTTAATACTTTTTATAGTCTCCTAGAAATTCTGGTTTGCTTTACTTACTTGCTGTACTCGATGAAACTTGATGAATATAACTTTGCTAACTGCACAATCTGTGTATAATTTAAGAATAGAAGGGTATGATCAAAGTACCCTTGTAATGAAAATTTTAGTGAATGTCTGTGAAGTTACAAACTAAATCATGCGAGAGCATTAAGCTCACCATATATACGACCATTAAATATTTTCAAACATGTTAATGAAAATTAATATGGACGTAATACGGCAGTAGTGTAGGGTACCCGCTGACTTATTTAGCCCCTGGGGGTTTTAAACCATAAGTGACGTTGGTGGAACCGGAAGCGACGTCACATGTGGCGTCATATATCTCAAACTTTTTAAATGTGTGGTTTTGTGCAGATGTAGAACAGGAAGTGACGTTCCATATGCCGTCATATGGCGCTTCATTTAAAAATGTGGGTTTCTGCATCGGAAGTGACATTTCGAACCGTTTTGTGACGTCACAAGATGGCAGATGTGGCATCATATGGTGAGACGTTTACATTTTTTTGGGGTTTTGCAGCGATGCAGAGCCGGAAGTGACCGTTTCGGCCGTTTTGTGACGTTACATGTCACATGATGGCGGATGTGAAGTCATTTGGCATAAAGGTTAAAATTAGCACAGGCACATGGGCTAAACGCAGAGTGTATAAATTAAAGACTTGCCCTCTTTAAAATTTTATTGAGAGACAGAAATGGATGTCTGTCTTCCTCTAAGGCACCACAACTATAATGGCATATGTTCAAGAATGATCACTGATCAATGGGCACAGGTCCATCTATACAAGCTTAACTTATCAATTCATTCAAATGACATTTTGGCTAGATGACGCTTATGGGATACTTTCTAAGGACCATTGACATATAAGGAGAGATACGTTTATCAACATATGTCACTTCTGCCATCATGTGGCGTGTGATCTCACAGAACGGCCGAAAAAGTCACTTCAGGTGCAAAATCACAGATTTTTTAATTTAGCGCCATATGGCATCACTTCCGATTTAAACCGTCAAGGGGTAATTTAATAGGGCAGCGTGTGTTGCCGTCACCGGAAATAACTACCCACTTAATTACGTCAGTAGGGTGCCCTATACTACTTATGGCAAATACAGGGTGGACCAAAATTCACCGCCACCCCACTTTTTTTTCTTAAATAGTATAATAATGAACATTCTGTAAATGCGGGGTTAAATAAGAAGTCAAGTGTGCGCTTTCCACTGATGTTGTTAGATTTCAACCACGTTCACGGAAATCCACATAATAACTTATGTCCGTAAAACTTAGGACAAAATGCCAAATCAGGAAAAGGAAGATCGATAATGGGCTTTTTCTATAAAATTAACTGTTTTCATCATCATTTTGCAATTAGTTAAACTTATTACAATAGGGGAGATTAGGTAGGAATGGGCCATTTTTCACCTTTTTATTTTTAATATTATTAACAAACCATAAAACGTAACAATTTTTATTCACAAATTTACTTTATAGTATTGGGAATATTGTGCACAGTGTTGAAAATATTTTCTTATTACTAAAATAAGAAAAATAATTAAAATTAAACTACTCGCCTTGTTGTACTATTCCTCCTGTGCACAGGAGGAATGGGACGCATCACAGGAGGATTGGGACACTGTTTTTAAAACGAAGTTACAAAGGATTTTACCACACTAAATCAATTTTTTAAATTTATTTTTAATAATAAGAACACACTTTACCTTTTAGCAGGATTTATTTACAAAAACTAACAAACAATTGAAAATTAACTAACATCGATGCAAAATGTGTAGATTTCCAACAATTTTGATATTCCTCCACACAAAAAAGGCTGGGGAAGCTGCAGAATGACAACAACTTCTGTAACCATGTTTATGCCTCGTGTATCAGTAAATTTAAAACTCACGGTAGTCTCCCTTCGGAAAAAATACGTTTCAGGTTCTTCGAGTTCATATACGTGAAATGAAAAATTTAAAATTCACATAGGAATTTCACAGATGGTCAAAAAACCTACTGCGTGTGTGTAGTCGTAACTGTGCAGAGACGGGTTTTGTGTGAAGAGAAAATGTGCATGTGGTTGTGTTGATAACGCAATAATTCGTTGAATTCTATTGTGTTTTAATCCAACAACTTACTGTTGTGCTGATAGAACAGTCTTTACTCTTTTCATTTAATTCATGCATTTTCTTATTAACATTTACTACATTTAACATGTTTATATTTTACAATATTTTTCCATGCATGTACAATCGAAGTATTGCTAGTTCCCGTGATTTTCACGGGTTACCGACTAGTTTGTGCATAAATGTTTATGCAGACTTAATGTACAATTTCTGCATAAATTTGTTTGCAAGCATAAACTGCATAATTACATAGTCAGGTTTACTGCAGAATGTCTGCATAAAAGAAATGGTTTAATCTTTCTACAAAATTGTTTGATCAGAAATTAACATACAAAATGCAATTTGAAAACCATTAAGCAAAATAGTTGCATTAAAAATAAACACAATTATACTGATAAATTGGATATGGCAAAATATGTTCTGCAGAAATGTACCTCTAAACTAATAAACCTCTCTAATCTAGTTAACCCCCTCTAATCTAATTATCCCCTCTAAACTAATAAACCCCTGTAATCACATTCACATAACATAATATTTAATAAATATGAGCATTTATAACCTTAATGGTAATGAAGTTCCCAGTATTAGCTAACCAAAACTCCCTTTTCTAATGCTTCACTTCTAATTAGTATGGGTGGCCAAGTGGGTAAAAGCGTTAGTTTGTTATTTGTAAGTTTCCGGGTTTGCTTCCCTCTGTGAACCATTTTTTTGGTATTGGTATGCATAAATATGTCTGCGGTTTAAATTCTGGCAATAATATTCTACAAAAAGTTATACAATACCTGTTGAAATCTGTAGAAGACATCTGTAAATGTTAACTGGTGAAAATACTTGTAATCAGGATTGGGATGAAATAGCTCTTTATTTCATTGCAGTTTTAACCCTTCTTTTGCACGCATGTAGAAGGACGTCTATCCCATGCGAAGGCTATCTGTCCAAGAGACAGAAAATCTCTAAAAGGGGTCCCAAACTTACCCGTTGCATTCCCTGGGGCATAGGGCCGTTTACCTCCCTGTATGGTGCTGCCACTTGCAGCCCATATGGTGGTGACCCCATTCCGAGGTCCCACGGGGCCTTGTGTCCCAGATACGGGCTGCACCACGCTACCGTGCAATTGCACGTGGTCTCCGGCCCAATCAGCATCGACGAAACACTTTAGGTCGACACCTCTGTCGGCAGACAGCCGCAGCTTCCTACCGCTGGTCTTGGAGAGGTATCGCATCATGCGCTTTACTGACTCCCAGTCAGATTGTGTTGGTTGTTCCACCCTGCGGGCTAAGAAGCCTACAGGTGCCGACACATCTGGTGGGCTGACCGTGGCCAGGTACAGGGACGAACCGATCACCTGCCTGTAGTCGCCGTTGCATCCGAGCATTGGACTGTCTTTGGCAGTCCCCGCCAAGAAACCTGTTTTTATTGGCGTGCATGCGAACTGCACCTCATGAAGTCCGTGCATCTTACACATGGTGTTGATCTTTTCCTTCTGGGACAGCAGGAAACTAATGTCACTGTCTTGCTCCACCTTGATCCCTAGGTAGGATGACACCTCACCTAGGTCCCGAACTTCAAAAGTGTTCGCGGAGTTGCTGGCCGATTTTCTTTGTCAGATCCGCGGACTCACCGCCCACCAGAAGATCATCAACGTACAGCAAGATGTACGTCATCTTGCCGCTTTCTTTGCCTGCTTTCATGAACAGGCACGCATCCGCTGCACTCTGCCGAAATTCCATCTTACGGAGCACTTCGACCGCCTTGGCATTTTATGTACGGGCCAACTGTTTAAGTCCATAGATGCTCTTCTTAAGGCGCCACACCTTTTCTTCCTGATCAGTCGCGACAAAACCAGGTGGCTGCTCTATGTACAGCTCCTCCTGCAGATCGCCATTCAAGTACGCCGACTTAACGTCGAGCTGCATCACATGGAGCTTCTTTGCGGCTGCGACAGACAATAGTACTCGTACCGTATCATGCCGCACCACCGGAGCGTAGGTGTTGAAGTAATCTCGTCCATACTTCTGGGAGTATCCACAAGCCACCAGTCATGCCTTGTAGGTGTGAATCTTGCCGTCTGTATCTTGCTTGGCCTTAAAGATCCACCTGCAGCGTATCACTTTCCTACCCATGCTGAGGTCCGTGAGTTCCCATACTCGATGGTCACTCAACGATGTCATCTCCTCCTTGGCGCTGCACTCCCATAGCGTACGCTCTTTCTGGGGACGTTCCTGGACCTCGGTCCAGTCAACCGGCTCCTCCTCGCTCGAGATCCCAGGCGCTCCGGAGGTTGACCTGCCGATACTCGCTCTATGCAATGTACAACTCCGGCAGGTAACAGAATCCTTTCTGGTAGTGTAGCCTCAGCTGCACTCTTCTTCGGTCTCCCTTTCGGCCGATGGGTGATGACTGGTAACAACGTCTCCTGGTTTCTGACACCGTCTGGCACCTCTACATTGTCGTCGGTCTCTTCGGAGGACTGGTCCACCTTGGCGAACTCCTCCGGAGGAACATATCACTCGGAATGCCAATCCCCTTCTTGATTCGGAAGGTTATCTGCTCGCAGGTTGCTTCCGGTCTTGTCCTCTTCGAAACGAGCTGTGTGTGCATACCACACAGCGCCGGTGGTTACATCCAGGAGCCGGTAACCCTTTACCTTCTCTGTAACCGAGGAAGACCCCTTCGCGATCTCGGTGGTCGAGCTTGCACCCCTGTTGTTCCGGAACGAGGCTGAATGCCCGGCATCCGAACACCCGAACGTGAGCAACGTCCGGCTTCATGCCTTCAAACAATTCAAACGGCGTCCGGCTGACACTAGCGGTAACAGCCGGTTTTGTAAATATGCGACCCAAAGCACCGCATCTGCCCAATACCGTTTGGGCCGCTTGGAATCGAGCAGCAAACACCTTGCCATCTTGATCAGCGAACGATTTCGCCTCTCTGCAACACCATTTTGTTGAGGTGTGTACACCACGGGGTACTCATTTACAATCCCCCAGGATTGTAGGTGGTCGTAAACCTCCCGGTTTACGTATTCTCGGCTGTTGTCGCTCCTGATAACCTTGACGTGTCACTCGAACTTCGTCCGCATGGCAGTTACGAAGTCCCGGATCGCCTCGGCGACCTGACTCTTCTGTTTGATAAATTTCACCACGGTGAACTTCAAAAAGTCGTCCACGAAGGTCAGCTGGTAATGGTTCCCACCTGCTGATGCAACCTGCATCGGTCCATACAAGTCCGTGTGGATCAAGTCCAATGTTTGCACCGATGCCGCAGCACTCGGCGGGTAAGACTTCGACGCCAGCTTCTCTCTTACGCAACACTCCCACAGGGTGGTGCCAGAATCGACCTCCGACACCATTTCACCACCTGCCGCGAACCATCTTCTAAATCGCATTGGTGTCGCGGTGCCCGAAACGTCGGTGCCAGCAATTCCAATTGCCGGCTGCATGCACGATGTTGGCAGCTTATTCTACCAGCAAAACCTTTAACAGGTATAAACCGTTGATAAGTTTGGCTCTGACGCAATTCTGGTTGTCTGCCTTTTCTGGTAGGATGAGGTGGACAGCCGTCGCGCTAAGGTCAAACTCGATGCCGTCCTGGAAACCCCTCGCTACACTGAGCAGATTCTCCTGTAGCGAGGGCACGAACAGCACATCGTTAAACACCAATTGTTGAA
This sequence comes from Julus scandinavius, assembly GCA_034696685.1. Classification (NCBI taxonomy): domain Eukaryota; kingdom Metazoa; phylum Arthropoda; class Diplopoda; order Julida; family Julidae; genus Julus; species Julus scandinavius. The sequence continues at coordinate 850 of JAQGAE010004694.1, read as the reverse complement.
CGGAACCTGATGGAGATCTGTATCTAACTGTACCGGATCCCTTGCCGTCCATCGTCACACTTCATTGAATTTGTGGAATTCTGAAACTTGGAGGAAAACTTTCGGTTAGATGTCATATGGCTGGTGGCACCTGAGTCCACACACCATGATGACTCTCTGGCGATGAGCCCAACTTCGCTCGCCAGCCTGGAACTTTCTCGCATCATCTTCGGTCCTTGGACCTCCAATTTACCGGCCTTCGATTCGCAAATCGCCGGTTGTTCACTTAACGGTGGCTTACCGGTTTTCTATAAGTCTCCTGCCGGCTCACTAACCGCCAGTTTTCTGCTTACCGGTGGCTTACCGATTTTCTGGCTGTCGCCTGCCGGCTTACTGACCGCCGGTTTTCCGCTTACCGGTTGCTTACCTATTTTCCGGAGGTTGACTTGCATGCTTGTAAGGTGGGCCGCAGCCCTAGTGCCTCCTGAACGGTCCGACCATTCTCTGTACTTTGCGGCAAGGTGTTCCTTCTTCTACAGAAATAGCACAACCGAGTTTCCTCGTCGTGGCTGCCAGCTTTACCGTTCTTCTTATTCTTGGAGTTCTGTGTCTCCTTACTACCGCTCTGCACTGCCTTGTGGTCACCTGTCCGTGACCTTGAGAAGTTAACGGTCTCTGCGTTGTCATCCACAAAGGTGAATTCCATCGGCACTCCCAGCAGTCGTCGTCCCTCGTCTTTTATCTGCTGGCAGACCCCAGCTAGCGTGATGTCCCGGTCTCTGTTCTTGATCTGGTCTCGATCGTGGAAACGAAAGTGTTCCACGAATCCGGCAGTCCAGCAAGGATACACGTCGCTGCGATGTCATCCGGC
>JAQGAE010004693.1:0-12344 GCA_034696685.1 Julus scandinavius | reverse complement strand
TCTGGGAGATTCATATTTGGTGTCGCTTATTTGCATCAGAAGTGAGTCCATTTTGTCGATGAAAATGATAGCATGCTACAGAAAACATGGCACGCACCATTATTCTCCTTCTCCTAACCATTTTGAAGTTAACGAGGAACTGGAACATTTTAATCTGAAAAATGATATGACAAAATTTCTAAATAAGTATTTTAAACTTGCCTGCTGAAGAAGGAATTCGGTTTTCATCCTTCTGGGAGATTCATATTTGGTGTCGCTTATTTGCATCAGAAGTGAGTCCATTTTGTCGATGAAAATGATAGCATGCTCCAGAAAACATGGCACGCACCATTATTCTCCTTCTCCTAACCATTTTGAAGTTAACAAGGAACTGGAACATTTTTATCTGAAAAATGATATGACAAAATTTCTAAATAAGTATTTTAAACTTGCCTGCTGAACAAGGAATTCGGTTTTCATCCTTCTGGGAGATTCATATTTGGTGTCGCTTATTTGCATCAGAAGTAAGTCCATTTTGTCTATGAAAATGATAGCATGCTACAGAAAACATGGCACGCACCATTATTCTCCTTCTTAACTCGTTAACTTCAAAATGGTTAGGCCATTTTGAAGTTAACGAGTTAACTGGAGTTACTGGCAATGCATTTCCCTAAATACGAACGATGAACACCACATTAAGAAAATTTGGTACTTATCCTAGACTACCTCAACAGACTGCTCCCATCCCAACGAACCGTTTTTACTGCTGTACCTCATTCCTTGGGTTACTGTGATCTGATCTAACCTAACCTAACCTAATTGGACGGCTGTAAAAACAGTTCGTTGGGATAAGAGCAGTCGGTTGAGGTAGTCTAGGATAATACGAAAGTACCGAAAATTTATGTGACAGAGCCAGAATCACGTTTAAATGAAAATTACCAATTAAAGTTGTTCCCGTTTCTGGAGGACCAAATAAATGCAATCTTTTGGGTGGCCCACACAGTCACGTGAATATATCTGGCCTGAGTATGGGAAACACGACAATTTCTGACGAACTCGTGTCCTGAAATATCGTCCCATTTCACAGGAGATCCGTGATCCATATTATCTGAAGAGATGTTGCATTGCATTAAATTGCTATAGATTGTATGACATCATTTCCAAAATCAATCGAATATACCTAGTTTTTTATGAGTTCCACATTTTTAGCTTTGATTTTTTGAGTCTTTCATTAGGTATACTATATGTCTTCTGCAGGCCTCTGGATGGAACATGCAAACTGACCATTAATACCACCACGTCTAGACCCAGGCTCATACGAATAAGGTGCCTCTTTATTAGATTTTACATCCAAAGCCTAAAACGTAACGAAATAATTTCGGCTTAAAAACGTGTAAATTTTAGCAAACCTGAGTTAAATACTTGCCGATTTCTTAATTTGAAAGCCACAGTGTTCAACCTCATAGAGCAATGTGAGCTAGGCTTGGATTGCAGATGAACGATATTATCCAGACCTTCCACAATGCCATTGCTAGCTTTGCAGACATATTATAACTCTTCTTGTTCTTCTTCCACGTAATTAGTCAATAAACTGAATTAAAAACGTAAATTCATACAACGAGCCATTTGTGTTCACCATTATGAGTTATTGTCGGTTAATAAGCCTTGAAATGACAGTTGAAGCATTACATGCTGGGAGCCTAGCAGGAATTTTTAAATTAAACTATATAATGTGGCATGCGGGGGAAAAAGGCCTCATCATGGAATCTTCATAAAGGTGGTTATCGCCTCTTTGTTGTGAAGCAAAGTCATTTTCGGCTATCTCAGATATATCCGCCTCTCTTTCAGAATTGAGAGGGGATTCAAATGTAATTCGATCGTTACCTTCTATTAAGGTTCTGTATCGTGGCGATGGGAATTCCTGATAAGGAATCTCTCGAAACATCTCATGAGCTTTCTCTTTCAGCCTTACTGAACGTCGATTGGTCTCCATATCAAAAGGTCAACTTCGACGCCTTCCCTTTCAATATCAAAAGTGCCTCTCTCAGAGAGGTTCGGTAATTAAAAGTGATGCTTATCGAAACTGGATTCCAGACTTGATCCCCTTTTCCGTTATGTCACAATGAGACTAGCTCAACCGAAAGAAAGGTTGAGTTCTCTTTCTTAACTCTCTCGTCCGCTGAGGGTGGTCGCGCTGTGTTGTCAATAAATAAATAAGTTAATGCGTACTATATATTTACAAGTTAAAATAACAGGTCCTTTTTATTCATAAGTTAAATTTAAAGTTAAAGCAGATACACAAAGTACTGTCACAGACTGTCAAAGACGCCACAGAGCTGACACCTTAGGTTCGAGAGCCTGAACTAGTCTGGCTCTCTAAGCAAGAAATTCCTTCTTATATCGTCTGGGTCCTATACAGAGACAACTGGGCTGGAAGGATCCAATATTGCCCTGGGTGAACATCACCTGTTGTCTCCGTATTGGCTCTCCAGCGAGACAAGGAGGAGCAATCACGATCATTAGTCTACGAGAGGGAGGCTTGCACCCCTCAAAAATCCCCTGTATATGCCAAATACGGCTTAATTAATTTAAAAATAGATGCCAAACTAGGCTTAACTCTGAATGGCCATTTCTTGTGTGAAATGACCCTTGAAATGGCCACAATCGCGACACAAACATCACAACAATACAGTCACTGAAATTCCTCATCCAACAATACCAAGCACACCCCTGTGTGTTCCATCATAATAAACAATGCTTTTGGCATGCTGTTAGATTTTCGATGTTGGCCAACACGTAGTTTTACAATTCAGTGCAAACGTTGTTTTTGAATGTATTGGCCAACACTAAAAATGTAGGCATTGGCCCAATGCCTACTTTTTTGTTTTGGCCGATGTTGGCAAGATGCAACTATTTCACTGTTGGCCGACATGCCGTTTTTACATGAAGTGCTAACGTTGTTTTTGCATGTATTGGCCAACACTAAAAATGTAGGCATTGGCCCAATGCCTACATTTTTGTGTTGGCCAAATGTTTTGTGCCAATGTTGGCATTTCGTCGTTGCAAGGTTTTGCAACGATCGCCAACACCATGAAAGAAAAACAATGTTGGCCCAACACCTCTGTGCTGATTGGGTACTCTAAAATATTTTTAGCAAGCAATACCTGGGGTTTTTTTCTGCACAGGCTTTACTGTGTGGTGTGTGGAGATTTCCACATGAAGAATTGCATGACACTTGCTTGAACCATACGGGGGGAAAGGAGGTGGTCGCATTATTTTATGGGACTGTATGAGCTCACGAGGCCCTAGTGAACATGGAATCATTAATGGCATAATGGAATCTGTCAAATACCGAGCCATTTTGAGGGAAAACCTGAAAACATTTGCATGTAAACTAGTCAGCCGCCATTATATTTTTCAGTAGGACAATGCATGATCCTAAGTATACTTCACTGCCAAGGCATATTTCATTGCAAACAAGATCAATGTGCTGTCAACATGGCCAAGTAAGTCACACACCTTCAACTTAATTCACCCCAATGGAGGTCTGCATTACAAAATTGCGCATGTTCCATGCATGAGCACCTCTACTTTGCTAGGGGACAGCCAGGATCGTCCATATAGCTTTTAGATTGATTTTCGCCTTTTTAGAACGTATTTTTTGGATATATAGGAATTTTGAAATATGGGAGTGGAAATTCCACTTTGAAAACGTGTAGGCAATTTTATTTAAGCAAAATGGCGTTTTATTTGAATTTTACCATGTGTTGCACTAGCATATGTAATACGGAGCAGGCATGGATGCTGGATTTGTTGGGATGCATGGTGAGAAGTGTTTTGTTAATGCATTGCTTTAAGGTTTGGGTCTGATGGGGATTATTGGTTTGGTTGAGTGTGTGTTGAAAATTGGGATGTTGATGGTGTATCTGTATTGTGCCTGCAATATGTTGTATGGAAAATTGACGCCTGTAATGGTGTAATGCCGTGATGGTTTGACTGAAGGTAATTCTTCTTCTTTTATGGGGTTTTTAGTGCTTTTTAGGGGGTTTTAGTGCTGTTTGACCTCTTTTATGAAGTGTTTGGCCTGTAAGTGTGGGTGTTGGAATTGTGCAACACGTGAGGTGACCGTGGATCATTTTTGTTTTGCTATTGCTTTGTTGGGTCTACTGGTTTTTACACGCAGTGTTTTGATTTTATGAAAATGAACTCGTTTAGTTGCCTGCTTTGAATTTGTAGCATTATTGTTTGGTTTGCAATATGGACAAAATGGCAAAGGTAGAATTGTAAAATGAATACCAGGGGGTTGTTGTCCCATGTAGGTATCTTGTTTGTAATATTGTTGTTCTCTCATCTGAATTAGTTTTTATCCGACCTGAGGAAGTCCTGTTAAGGATGAAACGTTGTCGCCAATAAAGAGTTGTATGCCTTTACGATTGACCGAGGGAATTATTGTGGAACGAAAACCATACCATGTTAATTTTTAAAAAAATAAATAAAAAAAAATTTGGACAGGGAATGCATTATTTTGATTTACATTGATTGCAATGGGGAAAATTGATTCAAAGTACGAACTTTTAAAGTTACGAACAGGGTCATGCAACGGATTAAGGACCTTACACCCCCATGTATTTCAATTGGTCAAATTTGCAACTCACCCAATTTTCAAGAAAAAAAGTTAAAATAAAACTAAAAAGGTATGCAAATTCTTTAAGACGTATACAAGGTCTTGGTATATTTATTTTTCGATTTAAATCGTTAATTTTTATTAAAAAGTTGCCATGCACGAGCGCCCCCTGATGGATAATTGAACAAAATACCGAATATTTTTCGACAGAGCGTAGCATAGGCAGGGTGCAGCAACAGAACAGATGGAGGGTGGTCGTTTAGGAGTACAAGACCGATTATTCCAGAGGAAGTGACAACATTTCTGCAGAATTCCACACAACTTTCTGCAGAAAATTGTATGCAGACTGCGCATAATTCTGCAGAAACTTTTTCATATGGGAAGTTAGAACATCAAAGAGTGGGGATGCTCAAACTAAGTTCAAATTGCAAAGGCGAAATTTAAAAAAATAAAATTTTCAATGCTCACTTTGTAACGATCCAATAGGGCAAGGTTCGCGCATGGCAGGAATGTGATGGAATGTGGACCAGTATACCCAGGATTGGATGGCATGTGCGCGGGTCAAAGGTGAGCGTTGTTGTGTTGTATGATGTTCTGGAAGTTGTGCATTCCTGCTGCCCAGGTCGCCATCAGGGGGGTGGAAGTGAATATAAAGGGAACCTGGGGCAGCAGGAAGGGCAGTATGGATTTGGGGCCTGATCGGGTCGATCAGCGTCCAATTGTGATCAATGTAAAGTTCGTGCTTTTAAGTTGTTTTTGAAGTCCCACAAGTTAGCCGGCCACTTTTGTACCTGCGTTGTTTTTGTTCATTAAATTGTTTAACGCTAATCGTCGTGCCCACCGTGTTTGTCACGTTGAAGGTCAGGTTATCGGGACCTTACATGGTGGAGGTGCAGTTTTTCTGCACAGTTTCATCCTACGCACCCCGTACGAGTGTTGACGACTGGTAATATCATGAACTTGAGTGGACGTGCAGACGGGATGCTTACTCATACAAGGGCGACATCGAATATGCGGGCTGATTCAGGTGTGCGGGACAACTCAGTTGGTCCTGCTGGATTAGTGCTTCAGTCTACCCTCATTCATCATGAAGGACGTTATCCTGCGCTGGACCCCCCACTCAGTGGCAGTTAGCACTGAAAGCATGGGCGGGTCAGCTCATGACCTGTTGGCTCAGGCTAACCTTGCCATCCATGGCTCTCAGGCAGTGGGGCAAATATTGTTGCCGCTTCTAGAGGATCCCAACATGACTATTGATGTGCCAAGGATGTTGGACGTCGGACCGGGGATTCCATATCTGCAGCTGCCACGGCCTGTGCCGGTTTTTGTGAATTTACCGAAATAGGAGCCTACATATGATGGTGTGGGCGATGTGGCGAGTTTTTTTAGACACCTTTGAGGGTGCTATGCAGGCTGGGGGCCTACCTTGGGAGACTTATGCTCGTCGATTACGGGCCCATTTAACGGGTCACGCGGCAACAAGGTTTTCGATGCGTAGCCAGGAATTATTACCCTTACCATAGCCACAGTTAGTGGCTAGGTTAGATTTGCTCTTTGGCTCTACAGCTTAAACCCTAGATTGTGGCGACAATTTGTGTCCAGGAGACAAGGGGCGAATGAGCCAATACGCCAGTATTTTATTGAAATGTCTGCAATGGCCCACACGTTGAATCCTCGGACCTTAGTGAGTGACACCATTCAAATTATATTGGCTGGGGTGTTGCCATTCTATCATATGAATCTGGTGGCCAGACGGTTTGCCACGTTGGACGAGTTGTCGGTTGTCTTGGTGGCGTTAGAAGAATCATATTGGTTGAGTAGGCCAGTTACATTGCAGCCCCCACCAAACATGACACCGGTTCCGGCTGCACCCATGGTGGTTTCCTCTCAGACAGGTGGGTTTCCGGCTGTTTTCTGGGCCTGCTCCGAACAGGGGCATTTCCGAAAGAATTGTCCGAAGCAGAGAGCTCCATGGAATCAAGTTGCCACATTGAATGGCCCTGTGCAAGCGTTATCTGCAGTACCCAAGGAGGAGGTGTCCCAGTCTTCAGTGGATAAATGGGATGACTGGTCCCCGTCCCCAATGGAGGTATTAACCATTGGGGATAAGTCAGTGGTCATGACTGGATAGTAGTGCAGTTTTGTCGGTGCTTTCTATGGATCTGGTGTCCTATTTTTGGCTGTCGTTGTTGCCGCACAGACCATTGCGTCAGTTGTACAATGTTTCTCAACGCGATATTCAGTTCGTTGGAGAGACTGAGGCCGAGGTGTAAGTTGGTGGGTGATACTGTGTGCATAGATTTCGGGTACTACGGCCCCCAGAGTGTGTGGCCCTATTGGGCTGGGACTTTTGTCAACGTAGAGGATTAGTGGCGTTACCGACCTCGGTAATGTTTTGTTACCAAGCTGCGCCATCAAAGCAGTTTTCGTTTGGGCAATGGAGCGGCCCTTTTCAGGACGGTGGAGTCTTGCCACAGCCTGGCCAGCTAGGGTTGGACATGTCCTGTGACCCTCGACTGTTGAAACAGCACCTGGTGGCAGAACCTGATGTGGAGGTTGTGGTTAAGTCGCCGGAACGTAGGGCGGAGCAATTGTTCAGCCTCCCGATTTGTCTATTGCAGCCTGTTACTTTGGCTCCATGTTCCGAATCCATGGTAATGTGTGCCATTCCGATGGAGGCTCGGCAAGGTGACGTTTTGTTGGTGGAGACGCTTCCGTTGTAGTGTTTCTCGGCGCGAGCAGCGTGCGGTGTCATGTCTGTTGCCGATAATCATTGTTGTGTTTTTCAGGTGGGGAATTGAACAGCAGAGGCCCACACATTGGAGGAGGGGACTATTATTGCCTCTATTTCTGCCTAGGAGGTACCCGAGGTGGTGCCTTTCGGGACGGAGGAATCAGGACCCACTGGTGACGTATGCATGGAGATACATAAAAATCGGTCGTTAGGTGATATGTTAAATATGGGGCCCTCATTGTCCAGGGTCCAGCGGCGCGAATTACGTGGGTTATTGCTGGGTTTTAGGAGGGCGTTTGCCTTATCAATTCAGGAATTAGGTCTTAGTAAGTGGCCACCACATTTTGTGGATATGAGGGATATTTCTCCAGATTTGTGGTCCCTAGGAAGTCATCGCTGAAGGTGCGGGAGGTTGTCAGGCAGGAGTTGGGTGAAATGTTACGCCAAGGGGTGGTTTCCTCCAGTAAAAGTCGTTATTCTAGCCCTGTGGTGTTAGTGAAAAAGAAAAATGGCACAGTTAGGTTCTGTGTGGATTATCGCAAATTGAACCAGGTTACTGCGGTGGATAGTTACCCGCTTCCGAAGATTGATGATGCCTTGGATGCCATGCAAGGGTCGGCTTGGTTTGCGACCCTTGACATGATGTCGGGGAATTGGCAGGTGCCTATGAGTGGGCATGATCAGGAAAAGACGGCTTTCTCATGTTCAGAGGGACATTTTGAATTTACCCGTATGCCGTTTAAGCTGTATAATGTGCCTGCAACTATGCAGTGGGGTTTAGATCAGATATTCCTACAGTTGAAATGGGAGGGGTGCCTCATTTACCTGGATGACATTATTGTATTTGCCCCTACATTCCAGTTGTTTCTTGAGCGCTTAAGGGCTTTTTTGTCTGTTCTGGTATTGCATAATATCAAGCTGAAGCCCTCTAAGCGTTTTTTGGGTTTGAGCAGGTTAGGAATTTGGGACACGTGGTGAGTGCTCAATGGGTTGCTACTGACCCTGACAAGGTGGTTGCGGTAGGGAATTTCCCAAGGCCCCAGACACGTAAGGGGGTGAAAAGTTTTTTGGGGTTATGTGGGTATTATCGTCAGATTGTGAGGGGTTTGCTATGATAGCAAGGCCTCTCATTAACCTGACTCACGAGGTTGTGCCATTTGTGTGGTCTTCATTGTGTGAGGATAGCTTTGTGCAGTTGAAAGAGGCCCTGTGTACCGCCCTTATTTTGGTTATGTTTGACTAAGGGGCCCCGTTAAGGTTGCATACGGATGCATCACGAGTTGGGCTTAGGCTATTTTATACCAGGGGGTAAGCCTAATCAGCACAAGTTTACAATACGGGAACAGGAGGCGGAGGGAAAATTTTTGGCACTTGTTTAGAACACGGGACCAGGGGGCTTGGCTCCGCCCATGACATTTTGTTGCTAATGTTTCTACCCACCATATCGTTGGGAATTAGGTTAGGTTAGGTACCTATGTGAAAACCGATGTGAACCTAACCTAACCTAAGCTAACCTAATCCCTAACAATATGGCGGAAAGAAACATTAGCAACAAAATTTCATGGGCGGAGCCAAGCCCACTGGTCCCGTATTGTAAACTAGTGCCAGCCTAACCAACGGGTTTTGTCTTACGCAAGTCGTCTTTTGCTGCCGGCGGAGATCCGTTATACCGTGACAGAGCTTGAGGCTATGGTGATAGTTGGGCCGCTGAAAACTTTCGGCATTACCTATTTTTAAATAGAGTGACTATTGGTACGGATCATCATGCGCTATGCTACTTGCGTTCCTTAAAGAATCCGTCCAACGGCTTAGGTCGTTGGGCGGCCAAGATGGAGGAACTCATTTACGACATTGAGTATTATAAGGGTGGACTGCATGTGGATGTCGATTGTTTGAGTAGATATCCTGTCTCTTAATCAGAGGTTCGGCCGGCAGTCGAGAATGATGCATATATTTATTTGCTTCAGTCCCAGGTTATTATGGCTCAGGAGCAGCGTAATGATCCGTCATTGCGAGAATTAAGGGATAAGGCAGTGGGGAGGGCGGTAGCCCCGAAAGGATACGTTATGTTAGGAAGGAGCCGCCTTGATTGCTTTTGGTGGTACCTGAGCATTTTAGGGGGAAGGTTATAGAACAGTGTCATGACCATGCATTGGCATGAAATTTTGGGATTACCAAGACTGGCGTTATTGTCGAGGGTGTATTATTGGCCCCATATGAAGAGGCGGTTAACCGATTTGTGGCCTCCTGTCTCCAGTGCCAGATAATAAACTTCCAAGGGTATGGCCACATGGACTGATGCAGCCTATTTCTATGGAGGGCTCTGCGGAGAAGTGGGGATTCGATATTGCGGGGCCTTTTCTCCGCTTAACAGGGGGTCCACTTTTTGGCTGGTAGCGGTCAATTATAGTACACGGTTTTGTGTGGCGGCTCCTTGTAAGCGTACTAATGGTAAGGCTATTGAACGGTTTTTCCGAACTTTGTTTGACTTTTGGGGTGCCTAAGCATCTTATTTCGGATAGTGGGACCACTCAGTTGAGTCGAGCTGTGCGTTCTTTTTTGGTGATTATGGGATAGTGCATAGGGCATCTACTCCTTATCGCCAGCAGGTGGATGGGCTGGCCGAGCGGCTTATTCAAACCCTGCTAACGATGGTTAGGGCTATGGCACCGGGTAGCGTTTGTAAGGGGGGTGGCCTGTTGCATTGGCACAAGTGGTAGTGGCATACAGTTTTGCTAAACAGGCTTCACTGGGGACCTCTCCATTTCAGCTTATGCATGGTTTTCTGCTGCAGTTGCCCATGCACAATTTGATGGGACAGCCCCTACGGTTGGTCCTGAGGTCCCATTGAGGAAGCGGCAGGCAAAAGCGGGGCAGTCGTTAAGCGGGCCCAGTTGGAACAAAAAGTGCATTATGATTGGGGTCATCGAGCTGTCAGGTTTGAGGTTGGGTACTAATTAGAGATTTGGCCCCAGTGCAGTTGGGGCAGGGGAAGTTCCAGGCATTATATCATAGTCCATACCAAGTGTTGAAATGGATTTGTGAGTTAAATTATGCAATCAGGGATACACGAAGAGGTATGGTCTCCGTTTCAACGGTACATGTTGGTAATATAAAAAGGTATTCGCCCAGGTTTTGTTGTTGCAGGCTGCGAAATATAAAAATAGTGCCAGTAATTGGCGGCGCTTGGTATGCGCCCGCAGGCCCACCTACTTTTGGTTAAAAACTTTTAGTGGACTCGCCCGGTCACTTGTTGCATCGCAATTGCCTGAGGTTCTTTTGTCTTCCCTCCCGTTGTCATCGCCTCGGGTAAGTGCAATTTGTTTTTGTCAATTTTTTTTTGAATTTTGGGGGGGTCAATTTGTTGTTCATGATGGTGTAATTGATGGGTGGTTTGTGCTAGGGAACTTTAGGTGCCGTCAAGGCAAGGCACGTGATTTAACCATGTGCGTCTGTTGTTTTTAAGTTTTCTAATAATGGCGCACAACACGCGCAACACTACAGTCACAATGACAGTGACAGTATTGGAGTGCGGCCATCAACGAACAGTTTCGGCCAGTTTCAGTCGTTGGCACTAGTTGTGCGCCAAATTGTTGCCAAAAAGAAAATGTGTGATCAACTTCCCTCCTTATTTGCCAGATATGCATCCGTGTGACTTTTTTTCTTTTTTTAAAGTTGAAAAACAGAACTAAAAAGATGTTATTTTGACGACATTGTAACCATCCAAACTGTGGCGATGTGAGCTTTGCTGGCAATACCGAACGAGGTATTAAAAAATCATTTGAGACCTTCCTGACTTGCTGTAAAGAATGTGTAGACTCAGGAGGAGTGTACTTTGAATAAACATAAAGAATTTTGCAAAAAGGCTCACCCAATTTTTGTTATGGCTGTAGTCTTTTTGGATTTGTGTTGCACTGTGTACATGTCTGTATTGGCTAAAGACAAAATTGAAATTTCCATGTTTTTGGATTAATGCATAATTTTCAAAATAAATATTATAAACATAGCATTTCAAATGATTAAATCTTTCTACAAGGTCCATAATGAAATTACAACAGATGAGGTTATCACCTATTCGTATTCCATTTCAAAATATTCAACAAAATCATGGGTGCTTAATAATAATTTTGTCCAAGGCTGTATATAATTAAGTGGATGAAGGCATAATTTTCTCCTCTAAACTTCGGAGCAATCTCATCATATTAGCTTACTGGTGCGATGTATCAGTTAAAATTAAATAAGGGGAAATGCATGGTGGTGTGTTTCTCTCGTAAATGGAAAAAGTGCCAACCTGAGTACTGTCTGGATGGTGTTCAACTCGTTGTTGTTGATACTGCCAAATATTTAGAAATTTATTTTAAAAAAACCTTTCTTGGAATCACCATTTCACAAAAATTGTTGGTGCAGTGACCAACGACTTAGATTCATTCAGTGCGTATTTCGAGAATGTGTGAAAAATGTAAAGGAAACTGGCTATGCAACTCTGGTTTGCCCTATGCTGCAGTACTGTGTTCCTGTTTGGAATCCTTTCAGGACGGTTCATCTTCAAGATATAGAGATGGTCCAGCGTAGTGCAGCCAGATTTATTAAGGGCAATTATCAGCATACCGCGAGTGACAGAAATGTTCCACTCCCTAAATTGTTACACATAAAATCCAGACGCGAAAAGTTAACCAGGGGGTTATTCAAATGTTTTAATCTCTCTCAATTCCCATCTTGTTTCCCATATATTAATGCCTAACAACCACTTTAGGAGTAGACATTATCACTTTAGTTCTTTGACGCGCCAAGGTGGATGCTTTACTATTAGGACTTTTTTGCATGCGATTAGACAACGGAATAACCTGCCTGGCGAATCTCATGATTTAGTTCAATTTCAATCTAACAGTGATGACTAAGTCACTGTTTAAGTAGAAGCATTCTCCTGAAATTACCCATATGGAAAAATGATATGTGAAGCATATACTATCAATATATGTATATATATGCATAATATATGTTTCATAT
>JAQGAE010004692.1:0-12345 GCA_034696685.1 Julus scandinavius | reverse complement strand
CATTGTTTGAAACCATATATGTAGTGCTATGGCGTACCAAAAAAAATATGATCCAACCTGCCCCGGTCTCCCCTACTATATACCAAAATCAGATGAAGGACACATCAGCTTAAAATATTTTTAAGTCAGAATTTTTAAGTCATCCTTCCAAGCATTCCTGCATTTTAACCTGAAGAAATCTGAATTTATGAATCTGGAAATAATATTCAATCGCCATATATCAAGAATGCGAATTCCAAATAACGAAACTTCATAATCTGCTTCAAATAACATTTGCAATTCTTTCGTTTTTAGACCCATATAATTTGCGAGGAATAAACTTCATCCAAAGATGCTCAACGTGATTATGAAATGCAGCAATATACAGCAAAGAAGTGGATTAACAATAATTTAAATTAATGTGATTTCGAAGACATTTTTTCTGTAAACAATAAATTATAGTATTTACGTATTCATAATTATCCTTTTAGAAGTGATTAATTTCATGGACTGCATAAGACTTCTAGTAGAAAATATTTGTATCCCAGTCAAAAGAACATGAACACTTCTAAAAGCCCCGTTGCAGTGGGTCGATCCACATAGGGTCATTTTTTAAACTGGGTCAGCACATATAGAATGACCCCAAAATAAATGATTAGAATGCTTACAATAAATATGAGCATTTATAACCTTAATGGCAATGAAGTCCCAGTACAGCTGGAACCTCGATTTACGAACAATTCGATTTATACACACCACATGTTGTTTCGATTTACGAACGTTAATCCAATTTACGAACAGGACAAAACCCTGTGTGCTACCAAAAATATGCAAAGTTTTAGTGAATATGGCGTTAAGAAGAATCACAAATGTATAAATGTTGATTTAAAAAAGGAAATTATAGCTAAACATGAAAGTTGTGAACGCATTTTGGATCTTGCCAAGGAGTGCAACATGGCGAAATCGACGATCTGCACTATTCTAAATAATAAACATGCGGTTTCTTGTTTGGTAATTAAACTGTTTTCTTCCAATATTACTCTTATACATATGTGAACCTTCCATGCATTTGTAACGTATCTAACACTATAAAACCTTGATCAGGTTGGTGTTGTGCAGAGCCCCAAAAAGCACCTATCGACAACACAAAATTGATTTAAATTTATGAAATATCGGGCAGTCATTGATGAGGGGGAATTGAGAGGAAAGGGCGGTGTCGAGCAAACGTGGACATTTTTCAGACCTCCTTAGTACACAAGCCCTTCAATTCCAGTTCAGAATCCAATTACTCGTAATCAGTAGGGGAGATTAGGGCACAGTGGGTACACTTTTTAGAATTCATTTTTTTTTTTGGGAAAAATATTTAACTTGTAGCATTTTAAAAGAATAACACAGTAATATACAGGCCTTCTGGATCTGTAAACATTTTCTCATCGTTTTAGAGCTACTAGTTTTTTTGCTATAAAAGACTAAAGTTGGTTGCACAGACTGTCCGACTGTGCCCCTATACCGGGGCACGGTGGGACATGACATGAGGTACAGTGGTCCACGCGAAATTAAGACAAATTTTACAAGAAAAAGAACATTACATTGATTAATTGTGTTTAATTCAGCACGTCAATTTAAAATTTCAAGTATAAATTGTAAAAACGATTAAAATTAACCGTAATTGCATCTTGTTGGAGAATGATTCCTCAGTTACACGTAATCAGCACTTCTGCACATGCATATATCTTCCCAAGTTTGTTTACTTATTTCATATGACTACTGATTACTACATGAACTCTTTAACTACAGAGTATGATTCCACTGTAATCATAATCAGTACTCGTACTTATGAGTACAATTTGCCCATCACTGCTGAAAGCGGCTAGCAATTCTTTGATAATTTGCATTTTTTATACTTTTGCACCTGATTAGGAAACTTTTCGATATGGATTGCATTATCGTTATGCGTAGTAGAGGATTTTACACTTTACACAGTAAAAACTCATTAATAAGAATATCTGCGATGTTCAAAAATAGAGGTAAAGAATCCACAAAAGCAATTATCAGAACACCATCACTACAATAAACATGCAACGTCCTGTAATTTCGCTACGAGAGCGGAACTCCAAACAATAAATTGCACTATCATAGAATAAGACTCAATAATCCTCAAACAAATATAATATAATATGATTGGCCTAAGAGCATCACGGAACGTTAATCCACCGAATTCAATGATTAGAATCAGGATTGGCTATTTGTAAATATAATCAACACTTTCAATATATACTTGAACATAATTTTAAATGATACATATTATATAAGCTCAGATTCTCTATTGGTTAAAATTATTACTACATGGATATAAAAACAGCTAAAATTCTCGGAAATACATTAATTCAAAAGTTGAAAAATTATCATGAAGTTCCTTGCAGTTATAATGTTGTGTGTTGTCTTTGCAGATTGCCAAACAGACACAATTATACCCGTAAGTTTTTATTATTTATTAAAATTCATCCGGATCAATTCTAAATTTCCTGGGAAGAATCAAAGTGATTTGTATTACCCCAAATCACTGTACCATAACGTTTATTTTCTATACTAATTGACTAATTTCGCCGTCCAAATTAAAGTATAGCCCACATCAGCCCAAACACTAATTACATTTTGTCATTTTATGCCGATAGACTGAAGAAGAATGTGCAAATTTCAACCAATGTGTAAGTATAGCTGACAGATTTTCATAATTCATGAGAAAAAGTTATCATAAATTTTAGGATTTGGCAAATTCTTCTAAATTTTTTGCAAAACGTAGTTTCAAATTTGGCTAATATTCAAGTCCCTATCAAACTTTGTATCACCGAAATTGTTGAATTTCTTTAAATTGCTTGAATGAACAAGCATATAAACAATTTTGTCTGCTTATGGCAGGTAAGAACATTTTTAAGATGGCTGCTGTTCTCAACATTTTTTAAAATATATGGTGGGAAGGAACTTAAACATTATAATATGTTTGCCTACCCAATTGCACCTCATCCATGTAATATGCCAGTATTATTTGAAAATTCATTTGTATAGAAACAAAGTAGCAATCAAATGGTCGATTTAACAATCATTCATAAACAAAAAAGTTTGGAGTAAGTTTTTATTGATAGACTAGCAATTTTGAAATTTTCGTGCATAAATTCCTCTTGGCAGATCCATACCTATACCAAACAAACAATTCGATTAAATTTTATACTTCAACTAATAACTGATACAGGGCATATTGTTGACATTTTTTTCCATCATTTTTAAAGTTACATGAACTGGATACCTGTATGGAAAAGGAGGTAAGTGCATTATACGACTGTTTTTGTTGTTGTTAAAAAGCATTTGAAGTTCAACTATATTCTTCAAATTAAGTTTATTAAATTAGTTTAGATGAGGTATAGCTTCTGCTACCAATTGATGATTGCTGATGGTTAAACCGACAATTTTTTTAAACCATTATAATGTGTAAATTTAATCATTTTTGTGCATAGTATAAATTACCAAAACACTGCTTCCTAGAAGTTGTTTAATTCAATCTAATACTAAAACAACAGGAAATTTTCCCTGGAAACAGACTAAAAATGGATTCCACAGTGTACACAAGTTGAAGATTTCAAATATTTTAAATAACAGTATACACAATTAAGGGAGAAAAGTCCACACTTTTCCATATTTATAAGATGATGTGCCTTTTATTAATAATATTCCCCCGATAATACATATTACTTTAACAAACACTGTACTTTCAACAAGACCAAAACGTTTTCACTAAAAATAGTGACAACTGAATCAATTGAATGATTTTATAATTTATTTCTGACTAATTATTTGATAATACATTATTGGACTCTGTTGATATATTATCATGATTTTTATTGTAGCGAATTTTTGTTTTGAAAATACAAATGAAATAAATCCACGTATACTTTTTAAACGAAATGCCCATATTGCTACAATATGCTCAACACTTGAAGGACACATTAATGCAAATTGTCGGTAAACATATTTTATACTCTTTCAGAATCTGACCGGTGAAGACGTGGAGGAATGCGCGTTTGATGCTTTAATGGTAAATTACCACATTTACTAAATATTATTCGAATTGTAACTACAACTAACTATTGTATGAACTTCATTAAACTTTTTTTTAGAATATGGATGTTTTCCCGAAAATGGACGATTTATGCAACAAATTGCACGAGGTTCGAATAATTCCCTATCACGTAACCAGGAAAATGTTTTTTTATAAAACCAATATTCTTTATAAAACTAACGTTACAGAAATTTTATTGTATTCCACCAAACATTAATTCTGCATTTATATTCTTACATATTGAAGCCTGGAGAAGAAAATGACAAATGCTTTCGACAGCAAATTGTAAAGGTAATGCAACATGACTTTATGACAGGTCGAATTTTCAATTAATTATCTTATTCGTCGCTAAAGGAATGATCAGTAAAAATTGTAGTTAAGATTCCATAACACAACAAAATTCAATGACCTTTTCATGGTGTTGCGGACATATTTATTTCATTGAATTGTGGAATCATATCTAAAACAGCATAATATTGCAGAAATTGCATTGATAGAAAAATGCAAAGAAGCATTTTTAATTTTCCAGTGAAACAAATAACATACTATATATACCAAAATTAGATGAAGGATACATTAATTTAAAATGTTTTTTGAGTCAGATTTGATTGTTTGACATCCTTCCAAGCATGCTTGCATTTTAACATGAAGAAATCTAAATTATGAATTTTAAAATAAAATACAATCGCCTGTGATAACCGTGGGGGTCAGGGGTGAGGCGGCCAGTATGCAGATGAGCGGGCAAGGTATTTGAGCTATGCAAGTATGTGAGCCCTCTCTGTTGCCCCGAGCTGACTAGCATTCCAATACAAGATTTGCTGGGAAACTCGGGTCGATAGAGAGGGCAGTTCGGGTTAGGAGGTGGACCGAGATAGTCACCTGTTGTTTTTTCGTGCGCACGAGCTCGGGCTCGTGAGAGTTATGTTTTTGGGGCTGGCGGAGGTGCAGCCCGCGTGATCTTGATGTGTAACTCTTTTTATTGGAATTGAACAGAGTTTTAGTTGTATCTCGTGCCCGGCTTCTTCGGTCGTCAAAATAACTCTGTCTTTTGAGTGTTACACACCATATTATATTAAGAATGTTAATTTCAAATAAACGAAACTTCATATACATCTATAAATAACAGTTTTAAAGTAAATGGGTTACTTAATTATGTTGAGGTTATTTATTACAAGTTTTGCAATTCTTTTGTTTTTAGACCTCTATGTGTTGCGAGAAGTAAACTTCATCCAAGGATGCTCAACATGATTCTGAAATGCAGCAATATACAGCAAAGAAGTGGATTCACAATGTTATAAATTCTAATGTGATTTGGAAGACATTTTTTCTGTAAACAATAAAATATAGTATTTACGTATTCATAATGATCCTTTTATAGAAGTGATTAATTTCATGGACAGCATAAGACTGCTAGTAGCAGTATTTTGTATCCTAATGAAAAGTTTAGGTTTGCTCGAATGACTACTGGACATAGCAGTAAATTGAAAAAAATGAATAACGTCAAAGTATCTTACTGCAGCAAAAAAAACTGAGTTTGACAACATTTCTAAACTCATAGTATATTTATTCTTACCAATGGCAGACGTTTGGACATATACATTTTCAAAGAAATGCAAATATTGCTTTAGGAAGTCTTAGGATGAATCCATTTATGGCATTTTATCTATAATATACAGCGTCAGTGTATATATTATTAACCAATTTTACTATACAGCTAGACGTCAT
This sequence comes from Julus scandinavius, assembly GCA_034696685.1. Lineage (NCBI taxonomy): Eukaryota > Metazoa > Arthropoda > Diplopoda > Julida > Julidae > Julus > Julus scandinavius. The sequence continues at coordinate 6,527 of JAQGAE010004692.1, read as the reverse complement.
ACAATTGCAGCTAAAATCAAAGGGGAAATTCAACCAATTTACTTTCATTTGATTACCCCAATTTCCTGTACTGATGATAATGCATGGTCACCCAAATGTACACGATATGATCACGTGAGGATCATATCCTGTCAACCCATGTAATGACCACCATGGGTATATAAGGACCCAGCATCTCGTGATCACGATATGATCACGTGAGGATCATATCCTGTCAACCCTTGTAATGACCACCATGGGTATATAAGAACCCAGCATATCAAGGAACTTCAGTCAGTCTGAGACTCAAGAGCTGTACAGTAGCTGAATACTTGTATGGCTGTGCCATGTTACAAAATTTGGAAATAAAGAAGTTACTCTTTTTAAACTCAAATATTTGAAATTGAGCGCAATTTGTACACAGAATAGTATTTTCTGCGAAGGATTTTTGGCGATGTTCATAGCCAAAACTATCTCGCTAAAATAACTTACACTCAGAGAGTTCCTTGTAGGAACGAAACGAGACAGTCTTGTTGATCGCTGCATTCCACCGATCATCCCAAGTGCTGTTTGTCAGTTGAATAGTGAATACACGGGAGTTTGCAACCTCCTTTGGTTGTCCAACTGACCCTCGGGAGATACACTCTTTAAATTTTGTTTTTAGCTTTTCTGATCACTCGGCACCTATTATGTATAGTCACTGAAAGACCACTAGAAACGGTGGTCCAAAGGGATCTCCGCCTCCACAGACTGCTGCTACCGGAGGATCACAAGTCCTGCCAGCAACCGAACCTCTGAGTGTTGACAAACACCCGGACCATATCCAGTATACACACAAGTAAAAGGAAAGAAGCAGAAGAATAAGGAGCACGGTCGCGGCCGATTTTTAGAAAAACTATTATGACAGCATTCGCCTGGAAACAACGGTGGTAAACCACCACAATCACAGTCAAGAGTAGCCAACCCAGTTTTCTGGACTACCAATCAAAGGTCCGAGTTTCTACATTTGTTTTACTACAGGCGGTTATCCAGTTAACCAGTTATCCAGGTTAACAAATATCTATGGCAAATGTTCATCTCTTACACATGTGTCCTCCACGCCAATTGCAGATGCAATGGATGACAATTCATTGATGACGTCGATTTTAGACTAGCATCATATAATTAACAACAGAATAGAGTATAATAACACAAATTTTCCTAATGTAAAAATGGAAACAATGGTTGTTAAAGTAAATTTACTAAACAGAATCTGCAAAAGAACGTACATTACAGCAACGTCAGCATGAATGTTGGAAATCATGGATGTATTTATTAAACTGCCATCTTCAAATATCACTTATATTTATTTCCTTTCTGTATTATTTCAGCACAAAGCCATAACATGTAAAAGAAATTTCCAGGACTAAGAACGCATTATTTGGATTTACATTAATTGCAATGGCAAAAATTGATTCGAATCACAAACTTTTCGGCTCACGAACAGGGTCAAGGAACGGATTAAGTTCGTAAACCGAGGTTTCACTGTATTTCGAAAATTTGCTAACATATTTCTTAAGAGTGAAGTTGTTATTAATTTCAACTTTATTGAGGGTATTGATGGAAATAACGTAAGGTCATGCAAACACAGTGGTTTTTTCAGATGGGGAGTGTGGGAGAGATATATACCCCCTTATGATTCAGGCCTGCCATATACATGTATATCCATCTATGCGATTACACAAAATATCAGTAATTATCTAACGGGGATTACGTGTTCCTAGTAAAATGTAATTTACTTTTCATGGTAATTTGAAAGAGTTTGAAACCTGGTACAATTATTTATAAAAAAAAGCACGGAATGATACAAACATGATTTGACAACACCCTTGAAGTATCGATGTCGTGTTGCACATACCTAACTAACTTCTATTATAGAACATATAGTTGTATTACATATACTTGATTTCAAGTCAGGCTCTTTGAATCACCAGTTAAACAATAACCAATATCAATACAAATAAGTATTGTTTAGACAACAAGTATAAAACAGCTTCCATACTCAGTATTCTAAAACAGATCAGAATTTTTACCAAATCTCGATACAACTCGGCTTTGATAGTTTTCCAGAAAGATGAAATTCATATGCTGCTTTTTCGTATTCGTTTTTGCAGTCACCGAGATCACATCGGTAAGGTACTGTACATTCTAAGGCAATTTTTGGCCAAAATAAAAACTTATAAAAATTGAATCTTTACAGACTAGCAAACAGTGCGAAAAATTCATGGACCATGTAAGATGAAATCTTAATATTTTCACATATAAGCTACCCACATTGAAAACAATCTTTATCATACCGATCATGCAAAAACAAAACTTAATTAAGGCACTAATTAAAGAAAAAAATGCAACATTAAAAAGTGTTAATTAATTTCATATTCTATACTTGCAATATATACATGTAGCATTTGATCAATGAATTTGCATGGCAGAAATTCGAAAAGTAGATTTACAACGATGTACGAGTGCTAATGTTTAGCAGTTTAGTTTTTTACTTGTGTTGAATGTACACTATATGCTTAACTTATTGTTTTCTTAATCCATCAGTTTATGGCTGCAAATGCTATCTGTGAGGAGGACAACAAAGTAAGAAATTCTTACTAATTTGTTTTCCAACTAAAGAAAAATTGAATTTGTTACATCAATTTCTTATTGGTGTAATCATTCTTAGCATTGGCTTGATTTTGTTTCGATTCTTTTACAAAACATAGGGGGAAGATGACAGTGATGCGACGGAGGTACTTGCATGCGTTGTAGAAATATTTCAGGTAAAAACAGACTTTTATTGCATGATGTAAACCCACAGAAGTGAAACTTTTTTTAAATCCAATCAATTGCAACTTTGAAAGCTTTTACTCAATGCCTAAAATCAAGTAAGAAATTAAACTAAGAAACCAAGATAAATAAAAGCAAAAAAACGTTAAAAATATAGACCTATCATATTTTTCATAATGCAAACAAATCTGTTTGTTTGTTGTTGTTTGTTTGGTGGATTTTTAACGTTGGCCTATTTCTGCAACACGAGGGCTAAACACCAACACCAGGGGATGGGCCTTCAACACCTACCTGGGAATTTAGCCTACGAGGGGAGACTTCCACCCCCTCTCGAGGGATCTTTAAAGTGCAACAATCAACACGGGACCTCGGTTTAAACTCACATCCAAAAGAGCCGCCACTTTTTGGGAATTTCTCCCATTCGTAAAACAAATCTGTTGTACCAAACAAAATAACAAAACTAAATAACAAAACTTGAAGATAAAATAAAGGTGTACTCTAACATGGCATCCTTTTACAACCAATAACAACCATCCAAAAGCAGATCAAAAGAAATATAATATATTAAAAGTTCATATACATATATGTATACGAAAGTTAAATGACAACATTTGGAGAATAATTCAATATGTGGTTCTTCCAGGATGACGCATCAGATGAAAGTTATAACTTGGCGTATAAAAACTGTCAAAAGGAGAAACCTAAGGTGAGTTTTGTCCTATAAAATCCCACGCAAAATAAGGACAATTTCATATGAAATCATAGGGGTATTCAAACAAACTTTTCACTAGAGCAGTTGGGTATATCTGCATTTGGCCCACATATGGCAGCTCTGCCAAGGTCCACAAGATGAGTGTCTTTTGTGTGACATGTGCACAAATGCACCTTGTGCAGGTCTGCTGCCAAGTTGGACTGCAAGAGCAGCTTGCAGCTAAAACCTCATTTTCCTCCAATCCTTCTGCCAGTCCCATTGCAGTAGGTCAAGCCAATTAGAAGGGATCATTTTAAAAATAGGGTCAAGTGCACTGCAGACAAGTGCGAAATTTGTGGGACTGTTTGAATACCCTTATTATATTTGCACGAAGTAGATAACATGCACTTATGTTAGGTTTACCTGAGATTAATTACTACTTTATTTATTTGACGATAAAAAATAGCTTCTGCATCTTCGCTATCCACATAACGTTTTAGTTACGAAAAATGGCGCTTTAAAAGTACCTACACTGAGTTCATAGGTTGCAATGAATTATAAAAAATACTAATTGATATGGTTATTAATGAATATATTAATCATTCTTTTAATAGGGTGTAGAAAATTGTTTGTGTGGCACCACTTCCATAGTTGATGTAAGTTTTTAAACAATCTCAAAGTCTTATAGTTATAGTCAATCTATTAAAATCCCTTGCATGATAGTAATCTAATAATTTTACTTAAATGTAATAATTAATTTTTTAAATGTGTGTAAATACTGCTAAAAATCCATCACGTGTTCTTCCAAATGAATAATTATAAAACCAGCCTACTTAAAATCGTTGGATAATCATATGATCATCATGAAAACCACGTTAAGTTGTTTCTAAGTTGCTACTTTTCAAATAAGTTAATTTTTAAAACCGTGTAAGCAGTGATGAGTTATCGAAAATTACCAATACACAATTACAGCAATATTTGCAAATGTATTTCTTGGAGAAATATGTGACACATTGTCCTGCATACTTATATATTTGAACTTAGTAAATACTGAACAATTTTCTGTAAATCAATGCAATACAGAAATTGTTGTCGAAACATAATTTAATATCAACATCATTTTCTCGTTTTTCGTTTATTTCCACGTGTTCAAATATGCAGTTCAAGGTAAGATTTATCGATTTGGAATCATTGTTTACAGGCGCTTAACAAATGTATGTGAAGTTGCAGTTCAAGAAATATCTGCAGTGAATGTGAATTTGCATAATTGCACGTACAAAAGAGACATAATTAATTGTATATACAAGATGCGTTCTCCTAAAATTGGGTACGATCCTCCCTACCATATGGCATTTATTTTCTGTCTGTAGGGCACTGAGTTGAATTGAATTGAGAATGTCCATGACTTGTTCAAATTGGAAAGCATGAATAAACTATGATTTATTGTTTCTCTGAAAAACTTCTTGTAGTAAATAGGGATATTTGAAGAAATGCATCGACAATCAGAGTTAATATGGACAGAGCCTACCTCGGTAACCAAAAAGTATTTTAATATAGATGTCTACGGCTATTTTGTAATCAAAATCAACTATACTAATATTGTCTCAATTTATACGTATTTTTTTCAATTTTATGCTTTTAATGTTAAATAAAACAAAGAAGAATATACATTTTTGCTTTTTAATAGCAAAATTTATATAGTACATTTTAAACTCCTTTTTTTAAAAGCTCTTTGTAGTTTTATTTAAATTACTACATAGATACCATTTGTTACACCCCCATTAGATAATACGGATGCTTTGATAAATGTGGTTTTTAATTATTCTGTAATATTAATTTTTAAAATTACTCCATTTATTAAACAAATGTTTATTGTTGAATGGACTAGTCAGATTACTGAGAAATATCAGTCACGCATCGGTTATAATCCAATACAGTAAAAAATGCCCAACTGCTTGCCAAAAAACTATATATTTTATAACAAACTGCAACATTTTCTTGCAATTTGATTACATTTGTTTCAAATTGAACCAGTTTGTCTACACTGTAAAAGCATGCATAATATAGTTTTTTTTGTCTGAGACATTTTTATAAAACATTTAAAAGTAATTAATATACTTTAAATGTCCCTAGCACATTTACAATTCATCTTAAGTTACAATACACGTCTTTAGAAAATAGTTTGTATTTGAAGATCAGGCTAAGTTCAAATCAAGCCATAAACCAGATCAAGATACTTTCATCATACAAGTTCAGTTATCAATATTACGGCAAAGCAAAAAGTAACCACAGCGGTTACTTCAACGCACATATAAAACCACAAACAAAAGCAATGACCAGTGGTTCAACTTCATCTACTAAAGCCCACAGGGGTGTCCAACCTTTTTAAGCTCCAGGGCAAAATTCCTCCAGAAATTGATAAGCGGACCAACCGCTGAAGAAATTATATTCTTCAGAATAAACTGGTTATAATGGTGGTCAATTCTTTTGGTAGTTTTCTGAAAACTTCATCAGTTACCAAATTTCAATAATTTTAACTTTTCAATATTCCGTTGGCTGCGTCAGTCACGTTTCTTGGTTTAATTGCTGATGCAGTAAGTAACAGTGACAAATATACTATTTCAGCACCAAGAATACAGGAAATGCCAGCACCTACCTTTTCGTTGCAGCAAACACCATTTTGAATTATATTAAAAATGACAACAACATGCAATGATAGATAACATAATGACAATCCTAAATCCGTGGCAGCATGGCAATTGAACCGCCGTCTCTCTAACGATGCAGTAATTAGGCACTCCAGAGGCCTCAAACCTTAAGCAGACTAACCCATTAGGCCTGTTAGCAAAGGTAGAGAAACAGGGCTCCTAATGGGAACCATGTAAAGCCTCATATGGCTCGAATAAGGCAGTGGCGTAATTTCAGCAAAATGCCAGGGGGACAGCGAAATCCGGGAAAAAAACATTATTCGCTCCTTCATTTGAATAAAATTTCACTTTCTTTGCGTGTCCTAAGAAATGTATAACCACGTTTTTTTGCATTT
>JAQGAE010004691.1:0-12347 GCA_034696685.1 Julus scandinavius | reverse complement strand
AATCACTGGGAAAGATTTCCTCATCAGCAATTTCCTCAGTTAACCACGATTCAGATCCAATTATTATGTCTGAACCACGTGATTCCACCGCCTCCCTAAACTGCATATATAGTTAGAAATTATCATTATTCTGATGTAAAAGTTGTATTGTAATCAATCTTTGACCAAATTGTTGCGGGTGCCCAAATTATTTGTCATCATTCATGCTTGATGCTTTGACCAAACCTATTCATCCAAGAAATTGGTTGTGTGCATAGATTAGAAGTCTATACTAGAAAAAATGAAGTCTCTAACTTTCTAAATACAGTTTTCCAACATTCCATAAGTTAGTGTACTCGATAGCAATGAACAAATACATATTTTTTTACTAGCTAGACGTAGTTTTAAACTGCCTCTTTACATAGGCCTTGTTCTAAACCATCTGGTTACACACTATAAATTGAACTAATTTGGCTAACTAAGTTATGCATCATTTCAACGGCATGATTCCCGAATGAAAAACGCCTAAATAATTGCCTGAAAGTCTGAAACAACAATAATTTAGAAATACTAGTTCCTTCACCTTTAATGGGTGAAATGAATTGGGGCAGGGAAGTAATCACACTATTCAGAATATTAATGTAAAGATAATGAACATCACGTTACGTGCTTACCTTTAATTCGGAAGAATAATCGGAGAGATCAGACATTTCAACTACACTTTCCGAAAACCCGAAGACGGCTGTAAGAGGATAAAAACATGTTTAGTTTTAAGCAACGGTTGATACAGATTGCTATTGGATCAGGCGTTAGGCTTAATTTCGAAACTAGTTTTGGAAGTCTTTTATCAGTTCCTATTTTGGACATTATCCTGGGCAAAAATGAATTTTACCGTTTTTACAAAGAACCTCATCCTTGTTTTTCAATGAGATAAGAAATGTAAATGCATACCATTTCTAGAAGGAAATGCGCAACGACGAAGGAGAGTCTTCAAACCCAAAAAAGAAATTTAGTAGTAAACTAGAATAAAAAACTGGATAATGGTGTCTGCCGCTAGTGTCGCCCATCACGTGACGTCATTTAGCAGTTAACTACGGAGCCTTTGCTAGTCTTTAAATGTTGTGCTTTTTATATATTGGAGCGTTAGCTCGATTTCGCTCCACTTGGCCAAGCAGATTTCCGTACAATTTCGACATCCTAATAACTTGTAGTTGAAGCGCCGTTGAATAGTCTTATGTCGCTTCAATAGTTCCTGCAAAACTCTTCAATTTTCAGAAATCGATTGTCATCATGGTAGGTTGTTTGTTTCTTTTCTTATGTTTAGTTTGCTTTATATTACTTTTAATTTAGAAATTCAAGTTCACATTCCTTAAGGTTAAACAAGCTAAGATAAGGCTAGTATTAGAAATTCAGTCTGTTGAAGGGACCGGGACAGACAAATGTGTTTGATGCACTGTGATTCGACGTTTTTTGGTTGCATATTTATTTCCAAAATCTTATGAGAAGGCATAAGTAATTGAGCACATACATTTTTTATGGTTTAAGACGAGTGACAATGCATAAGTCCAGTGAATGATAAACGATTTCACGACTTAATTCAATTAATCTCGTTAAAAGTTGAATACTTTAAAGGGCCGCATAAACGGTTCATCCGAATACCTTTGGTTTTCTATATAGTATCTAAGTGTTTGCGAATTATTTCCGTTTACAGCATAATGATGTGCCGAAATTTCCTGTGCGCGTCTGTCGTAGAACGCGTTCACTACATTAATTTGCGTCTTCATGCTATGAAACGCTGCCCTATGAACTAAACGATTGTCGTTACTATCGCGTTGCAATCGCGTCATTGCATACAGTGCATGACATAATTCATGGGTCACCGGTATAATTTCACAAATTGACAAAATAAAACCATTTGGCAAAACTAAATTTGCTATAATAACATTCTGGTTGAACAAATTATAACAGTTATTTGCATTGATAAATTTCATTGTAAAATGCAATAAAACCCGCTTAAAAAGTTGAATTTTTGTGGTCCCGCAATAAACTTCATACGATTAATGTTAACTTTTCCCTTGTATAGTGGTTTACCGGACGTTTTCTCCATCATGTTGTCATCATGCGCAAAAATACTATTATGATGTAATTTTTCTTGCTTTATAAGTTTTCGAGCTGCAATCCATGCATCGTTCTACCAATATGGTGATATACTAGCTGAAAAAGACTTAAGCATTCGCTAAAAATTAATCGCCACAAAGGAATGATAGTAGAAGCTCTATCTCGTGAAGAAGCTAACTGTGATTTTAAAAGTGGAAGCTAATCCCTTCCTTCAACTATGTGGAAGTTGTGAAACAATTGAATATTTTCTTAACTATATGGTCAAAGGAGTAATGATGAAAAAGAAGTGACCGGACAAAAGCACAACGTATAATTTTAAAATCGTAGACGATTAGGTTAGGCAGGTTTCAGCTCATGTGTCATTTGAGTGTTTGCCCGAGAATCCAAAAAAGTAAAAATAATTTTACAGCTGATGCTGTTAAAAGAAAACGTTCATAACGCATATTAGGTATTAGTTCATTATATTTAATCTGCCAGTTACTACTTTAATTAAACTTTCCGTTTAATATGTTTTGCCCGCGTAAGATGTTTGAAAACTCCAGTTGCCTGAAAAACGTATTAACAGGGTTCTACTGTAATTGAAAGTAAGAAAGAAAAAAGGCATGTTTCAAGTGTAACATGGTGCTGGCCACAATAGGCGACTCTCAAAAAAATTCACAATTTTCGACCAAAACAATAAATGGAGATATGTCCACAAATCTTCATGATACTTGAATTTTTTGGCAACACAATTAGAAACAAAAATTATAAGAACATGATAATCAAATACAATTATGATGTAATCAACCATGTTTCCAAACAGCAAAACACCAGCTTATCAAATCCATTAAACAAGTATGGAATAATGACATTTCCAAGGAATATGTTGTTAAACCTATTCGGCAGATGCTACAGAGATGCAAATCAGTTGTTATACAGTTATTCCATCAATTTCCTGGAATATTATGGATACATTCGAAGCAGATGTTTTTGGCTATTTCTTCACAAACTTGATCACCGTCCGCTCTTTTTGTTCACGAATCTTTCGTTTGCTACCACTTCAAGGTTGATTTTCAACTTGGTCCCTGTCTGAAAAGCGTTTCTTTAAATTTTGAATAGTCGATCAACTTGATCCAGCAATCTCACACAATTAATCTGCACTTCGTTTCATTAGTAACTTTCTGGTTTCAATACTTGTTTCCAGGAAAATGATTTTTTTTTCGTTTTCGATTCTTTTCTATTGAAGTTTAGCAATTTAAGTAACTTTAGTTTTAAGTAATTGTCATTATATGTTTTACATTCATAATCATGTATAATTTTCCAAAAATATTGGCTGAAGCCATCAAATATAAGGGTGGTCCTACAAATTATTAGTCACATGCAGTATGGTACATGTACCTATATTTAAGACAGTACACCATCACCAGTTTGGAAACGTGATTTTTTTTTTCATTTTCGATTCTTTTCTAAGGAAGTTTAGCATTTTAAGTAACTTTGGTTAAGTAATTGTCATTATTTGTTCAATTAGAATAGTATTGTAGCAAATTTGACGTGTTATTATTTTGTCAATGTAATTCCTTTTAGTGTCACAGTAACTTCGTGCAGCATTCATGATATAGATATGTTATAAAAAAGCTTGCTGGCTTTATTATAATTTGCACCTTGATTTGATTAGCCAATAAAAGTGTAAACTTTTCGTTTTCATCAGAAATGATATATTTCCCAGTCTTACGATAGCTTTTTCTTTAAATTGTTTTCAAATAACCAGGTTGTCAGTAATAATTTATAATTGCATATTTTCTAATTTCAGGCTCGACGATATGACTCGCGTACAACTATTTTCTCACCTGAAGGTAACAGAAGCAATAGTGCTAAGGGATTGGGAGTTTAACAGGAATTTTTTACTATTAGCTTTAGTGAGGTATAGTTTTGGAATAGCGTTTTCTTTCTCCCCCTCAAATCTTTTAAAGTTGCAGGATAATTTTCCTACATTTTTTCTCTTTCTCTTTTAAAGAAATATCAGCTTTAATTTTATTCCATCACGAAAATGCCTGTATAATTTTAATTGGCTCTGATCTTCACAAAAAAATTGAATATTGTGTACTAATTGTATAATGTGCTACGGCAGCATAAAAATTACGTTTCTAATCATTGTGGTAGTTAAGCTTATTTCTTTTATTTCCTTTGTAATTCCTATGTGGTATTTTGGATTTTAATGACAGCATGGATGCATATCTGTTTGTTCATGAAACATCTTTTTAGGAATGTCATAATTTTTTCCGGAAATTATAAATACAGTTTAACCCAGTTATGGAGTCCCTTGAAGTATTGATTTCAAATTTTCGAAGTATACCTCATAGGGTGTATATTATTTTTTTACGCATAATTTAAAGCTTCCCACATCAGTGATCTCTAAAGGCGCGTATACATATGCGAGCAGAACGCGAGCCGAGCGGTTCCCGAGATGTCTCTGAACGGCTCGCGAACCGTTCGCCTAAAAACAAATTTCCCCGAGCAAAGCACGAGCCAACTTTCGCGACGAACGACGAATCGACTTTTTGCATGGCGAACACGTACCAATTGAGCGAGACTTTTTCTTTGTGTTCGTCGAAAAGACTGACAGGAGTTGGCTCGTCAAAAACACTTCTCGACCTTTCTACAAACAGTATGCGAACTGTATGTAACGCCGCCCTAACTTGCGAGCCGTACGGTTCGCAAAACGTTCGGCTCGCGTTCTGCTCGCATATGTATACGCGCCTTTAGAATTTCTTGCAGACTATACTTGCTAATAGAATAAAAAATTATCAGCTGGAAAGGAATGAAATGCAAGCCTTTATCATTTACATGATAGTATAATTCATTCTTTTATTTGTAAATTACTGTAAATATTTTCCTCCATTAAATTGTTTTGTACAAGTAGATTAATTTGGTGTTATTTGAATACCACCATATTACTTTTGCTAAGCTTGCTTGCTTAATGATTGTGGTTAGTTGGATGTCCCTAACACTGGTCCCTGTATAGTTTTAAACTGATAAATTTTATTCGCTGTTTAGTAAGTTGGTGTCAAGTTTTATAGGTCAGCATATAAGACACTTAATTTACAGGTTTTAAGTTGCTTATTTACTTTCTTTATAGGACGACTTTATCAAGTAGAATATGCAATGGAGGCCATTGGTCATGCAGGCACATGTTTAGGAATTTTGTCCTCAGATGGCGTGGTGCTGGCTGCAGAAAGAAGAAATACAAACAAACTTTTGGATGAAGTATTCTTTTCTGAAAAAATCTACAAGCTCAATGAGTTAGTGTTTTATTATCTCCCGAAATCCCAAATTCCAATATCTAGACATTTTTGCTCGAACGATACGTATAAATACAGAAGACAAAGATTGCATTGCTTTAATTCCTACTTTACTCAGGCAAAATGAGCAATATGTATGGCAAAAAGTGTTATCTTCCCAAATTAAAATTGTTTACTAGCATTGAAAAATGTACATTTAAACTCCGTATATTTATCTGTTGAGAGGCCTGCTTTTGAGACTTCTTCTCACATGTGTGCAGCCATTATCTTTCTCTGCTAGGTAGAGTATGTCGTCTGCGACAAATAGCTAACATGCTCAAAAAAATGTATCAGCTGAAAATGGTTGACACTCATCTCACTGGCACTCAAGTACCTGTGTGTATGCCAATGGTCTGGATCATGTTTAATAGTTAATATAATAAGATATCAAAATTATTAGGATGTTTAATTTACAGTAATATTTTTGAGAAAAAAAATTACTGGGTAGTTAGTAAAAACAGCAATGGCTTGCCCAGCATAAATAACAAATTCGCAAGCATTTCCAAATTAAATTTTAGTTTTATTTAAAGTTACTGTGTAGTATAGAAAAGTCCAGCGTTAAAGTATTTTGCATTTTCCTCAAATTTTATCTTTGTTCAGTAATTAATTATGGTTTGATAATGCAATTTCAGTGACATGGCTTGCAGCGTTGCTGGAATTACTTCGGATGCTAATGTTCTCACAAATGAATTGAGAGTCATTGCCCAAAGGTGAGTGAGTCAGTTACTTTTTCGGTAGAGACTTCTAAATGCCGGTTATCAACATTAATAAATATTAAACAAAGTGTACTCAAGCAAATTACGGTTTCATCAATATCAAAGAGTTGCAACACATCATAAACTTTGTTTGTGATCAAAACTATTTTGAGAATTGCTAAAGTAATTGAATGCACAAGTGCTTAAGTACATTTTCAGTGTTTCTCAAATGCTCTTAAATTAGATTCTCTTCTGAAGCAGGAGTGTTGTCATATGGGACTTTTTGAAAAACTTAATTTGCTGTGGAATTAAAAGTTTGTGGAGAGGATTATTAAAGCTAATCGACGTTTGTTAAGTTTGTTGTAGAAATGCTTCATAAAAGCTACACTAAACTGCAAAGGAATTTGATAGGACAATTTTTGGTGCTTTTAATGATTATTCTACGAAGTAAGCAAAGAAGTTAAGTCAACCAATTGCAAACATGACATTGTGTGAAAACATTACTGACAAGCATACAAATCAAGAAGCCATATTTTGCTGTTTTGTTGGTATTCTTAGTTTGTTTATTAACTTGATTGCTTCGATTTCATTTTCTTGAGGAAAGAGGTATTTTAAAGATGATATTCTTAAGAATCGACAATCTTTATTATCAGATATATCAGGTTCTTGGTGGGTAGTTACAATCATGATGGATCATTTTTTTAAAACCGGTTTATTTTGTTCTTCCTCCACAAACAAAGTAATTGCCTTCATATTGTGTTTCTGGTGGATATTGGTCTCTATGAATGACAAGAGCACACAACAGCTGAATTCTTTGCTTATCTTCTCATCGTTTCTTTTTGATATTACTATTTACTTTGTTATATTTTTGATATGGGAAACATTGCAGCTCTGTTTTACTGAATTATGTGATAGTATGTGTTGTTTCCTCCAGGTATTTGTTTCAGTATGGTGAATCGATTCCATGTGAGCAACTTGTCAGTTGGCTCTGTGACATCAAGCAAGCTTACACTCAGTATGGAGGTTTGTAATTTTACGAGAAAAATTTTTTTTTCGAACAGTTCATTTCCCACAGCCAATATTTTTATCTGTTAAATCAAAATTATGATCCAGCATTTTTCAAATTCATGAGCATTTCATCAATTTTGAGAATTTCTTTATCATTTTCATCTTCAGTCTGTAACCAGTATTGTGCTTTCCTAATGTTTTTGGAGACTATCATTGCAAATTGAGTATTGCTGAATTTCAGCATGTTCTGGAATCAAAGCCAAAGAAATGAAGTTGGAAATTTGTACAAATGTAATTTGCCTTGGAATTCAAAATTGATGGTGGGGAATTTTAAATTAACCATCAAAGTACTTGTCATTCAGCTTTGTTAGCGTGGAAAAGCTGAGTTTCTGCCAACAATAAAAATATCAAAGTATGTGAACTTTATCCCCTATTATATGACATACGTAGTTATGCTGAGTAAAACCACTTAGCCAATCAAGTGACGTATTACCACTAATCTACCCTCAGTTTAGATGTTCAAATAACCATGTACGTAATTGTGATATTCGTATAACTAATTTGTATTCTACTGCTGTGAATTTTTACTTTCAGGTAAGAGACCATTTGGAGTGTCCGTGCTTTACATGGGTTGGGACAAGCACTATGGTTTCCAGTTGTATCAATCAGATCCTAGCGGAAATTATGGAGGCTGGAAAGCCACTTGCATTGGCAACAATAGCGCTGTAAGCTAATTTTTTTGCTCTTCCTAATTCACTTTTGTGTTGACTGTTTCATTTGCAACATTGTATTGTATAGTCTGCAGTTTCGATGCTGAAGCAAGAATACAAAGAAGGAGAGACAAGCTTGAAAGATGCTTTGCGGCTTTCCATCAAAGTAATGAGCAAGACTTTAGATATGACAAAGATGGCAGCAGAAAAACGTGAGTAATGTATAAATTAATATTTATAAATTTTGTCATTTTTCTAAAATAAATGACTGAAAATAACTCCTTGGTAAAATGTTAATCTGTTAGCAAACTAAGTGGTTTCAGTTATTCAAATATTGTTTTTATATATGAGGAGAACAATGACCCAGTTATCACATCACATACTTACAGTGGAACCTGGTTAAGAACTTCAAAGGGTGACCAGAGTATTGTATACTATGTGACACAGTGTGAGGGCGCCCTATATTACGTTATTATTTATTGTTCGTTCAATGTTATAACAGCGAGGATGCTACATGTTTATAATAACGGTGAGAAAAGTTAGTGTTCACAGCCTAAAATGGCAAATTTAAAATTCAATTTTTCTCGTCGTGATTATTGTAAACACGAAATATTCTCGCTGAACAATCCAGGAACTGGCTTAATATACGACGAACTCATGGCAATGAGAAATTAGAAAAAGGGCATCCATCCATATGCGTAGTCACCGGTAGTAACTTGGTACATTAAATAGACAGAAATGTAATTTCTAGATGTAAATTGTGTTTTTTCTTTTATTATTACATCAAGTATATCTCAGTATGAAAAACTATCTGTACCTTTTTGTCATTCATTATTCATTATATTCTTGGACTGCATATAGTTAGATACTATTGATAAGTCGATATAGCTAACTTTATATTGGTGGCTTTTAGAAGATTGTGTGTGGGGAAAATTAAATTATAATGCCCCACTTACTATCGTTTGATACGATTTCTTAAACAGGTTAATCTGAGTTATCTTTTGAAGATATACAACCATATCATTTCCAATGGATAAAATTTGCAAAGATATTCACAATAAAATAGAAAAGGTTTAAATAAAAATCAGCAGGGTTTTTATTTGTTATTTTTCACTTTAAAATTGAAGTTTTTTAAAAATTAATATACAGGTTGGATAAATGTTCGGTAGTTTGCACATGCTGCCAGCAGGTGGCAGCATGAGAGTAAAAATTCAAATAATTTAGTAAATATTAATTTTAAAAATTCTGCTATTTTAAAGTGAAGTATTTTAAAGTTTGACCCATTGGAAATGAAATTGTTGTATATCCCCTTTAGCGGAAAGCTTTATAACTAGGAAAAATTAACATTAACCCTATGGGGCTTTAAAAATTTTAAAAATGTGACCCATTTAACCGAGTTCTTAAGCTTATACTGTCACTTATATCATCCCTTTCAAAATTCTTAAGAAGATTTAAAATAAAGCATTGTTATAATTTACATAATGTGTATTTGGGACAGTTCCAAATGTAAATTGTACTTCATGCAGCAAAACTGATTCAATTGCAATGAACATCTCATTTTTTGTTATAAAGTTTCTGTTAGTAAAATACATGCTAACCAAGTAATGCTGTCACCAAGCAAGATATGTTGGACCCTTGATATGGTGCGGTTTTTGGGTGGTATTGAAAACCGGCATTGAAGACTAAACCACATGATTTTCTAAATAGGTGAATCAACAGGCACTAAAATGTATGCTCGACGTAGGAATGATAAGAGAAGTGTTAACACTGGAAGAAGTGACTGTGATTTTAATATTGAAAGTTAATACCCTTTTTGACCTTAGTGGAAGTTGTGAAGCACACCGTATAATTTAAGACTAAAATTTTGTTATTTTGGTTGGTTAGAAGTTGGGTCAGGTTTGCTAAGTTTTAGTTCGTCAGGCTTTTGTCGTTTTACATAGTTCCCCTAGAGCTATAATATGGTAAAAATAATTTCTGAACTGAGAAATACTTTGTATTGTTAAAATGAAACGTTCATAATAAGAATCAAGTGTTATTTCCTTAGCTTGAATGTTTCAGTTACAACCATAGTACTTATACTAATGGCCAACGCCGGCGGTCAAGTTGGTTACTTGTGTGCTTGCCTCTTAATCATAATGTGTTGGGTTCCCTCAAATTTAGATTTTTTACGGATGGGCGAAATTTCGTAAGTGACGGCTCTTTGGGAAGAGAGTTTAAACCAAGTTCTCGTGAAGATCCTTCTTGCGCTCTTCACGTCAAAGACCAGTCAAGAAGAAGGTGGAAATCCACAATGGCAAAAATGTTCTGTTTGGTGATGAAAGCTCATCCCCTGGCTCTAGTATTTAGCCCTTGTGTTACGTTAGAAATCAACAAACAAATAACTACTTTTACTAAACTTTCCTGTTTAAGGAGTTCTACATCTTTGGAACCTAAAAAAAATTCTTAACACACGTCTACTGTATTTATTGTACCGGTTACAACTGTACACTTATCGTTATACGGATTTTTCGGAACTTATCGAGGTCGTAAAGCAATGTATGGGTGTACTAAGTTTAGGAACCCATTAAGTTCTCATTAGTTTTCCGGCGTTTAATAAGGTCATTTGAAACACTTCTAAATAAGGTTCTGCTGTATCACTATCCGGTTTTTTTTTCTATTGTAATGTTAAAAATAACTCATCCAATGCTGTTGTATATCATTCCGTCAGTTTCTCAATATTGATTTTGTTTTCTTTGCAGTGGAACTAGCCACGTTAACACGGGAGAATGGAAAGACCAAAATACGTATTCTGCCTGCAAAGGAAGTTGATGTACTGATTAAGCAATATGAAGCAGAGGAAGCAAAAGTAGAGGCTGCAAAGAAGGAGAAAGAAAAAGCTACAAAGAGTTAATTTTTCATTTGCCATTTTTAATATGTTATTAAGGTATGTATGTGGATGCATCCTGAAATTAAAGCTTTCAAGAACGATATTGTTTATCGTGATATTCTTCCTAAATCGAATTTGCTCTAATATTGTGCTTGTTGCCTATTTCAAAAATTTGTTATGGGCCTATACAACCAAATCTCAAAAAAATTAAAATAACTAGGAACTTAAAAACCTTCTATCATGATCTTGTAAATATTTAGTTTTTTCAAAGTAACAACTTTATTACTAACAAAAGCAGCAGGGCAGTAATGACAAGATACACTCAAGTTTAGTATTAACAACTTTATTCAACTCAAGCCTAGCTTATCTCTAGCAGGGTTCCTACAACCTGGAGAAACCTGGGATGTTAGCAAATTTCAGAAACTCATGGAAATTCAGGGAGCTTTTCAAATTGGTCATGGAATATTTCTGAGAAATACTATGCTAACGAAAATATGTCATAAATTTGTTAAGCCATGATTGGAAAACTTGCTTCCATTGAAGTCTAATATTTATAAATTTATAAGGCCATATATATGAGGGAATTTGGGGATAGATTACTCCCGAAACAGTAAAGTATTTTAAAGTATGCTTTTTCTTAGGTAAAAACGTAATGGTTCTGCATTAAAACTGCAATTTTTTTTAGTTAAAAATGCAATTTGTCTGCCATGCCCTGCATAATACTGGCGATCCTAAATATTAAACATATGGCCAAAATGGTCCACCCTAGATTCTGGACCGTATATCCCCCACCTCCCCCAAATGTGATGACACATACAGCCTTGGAACCTTGTATTACACATTTTGATACTTTAAGATGGTAATGCTATGGTTGAATATGAAATTTTAATTAACAAAACCTCAGTTTCCAGAAAAACATGAAATAAACAATTAATGACAAGTCACAGATGCCATTTTAGCATTTGGTGGTATTAAAGACATTATAATTACACCATGCTTGATTGGAAATGTAAAGGCAGCAATATTGGATTATGATGATGACTAAAAACAGCAAAATAAGGAAAAGAAAATAACTTAAAAACGGTTGCAAATTGGAAAGCTTGATGCAAAGAAGGCAAAACTGCAAACAAATTTGGCTGATAAAGCCAAAGATGAGCATGCAGTTTATTAATTCGATAATTAAGTAAAATTCTCTCAGAAAAGGAGCCTAGACAAAAATGAATGACATTATTGATGTTGATAACGAAATTGCCAAAGCTGTTCAGGAAACATTTTAAGTTACCCAGGTAGCACACATAGGTTTACAAAACGTAAACAACACGTAATGTTCACCTTAGACAAATGGTTGACGAAACGTTTCTCAGACACGTTAACATGGGGGTAAAAGTGTCCAGCAAACGACACGTTTTTTTAAACACCATTTGTTAACGTGTTTGGTTTATGACATGTTAACCTATGTATAACCTTTTCGGTCATCATGTTAACCATTATATAACACCTTTTTGTTTCTTTTTACAGTGACTCAAACAATTGTTCACATAAATGCCAGTGTATGTTTATTGTCTTCACAAACATCTAATAGACTTTACCATAAAAAAGTAAAACATAGAACATAAACAGTGACAATTCATCTTTCAGATAAAAATACACAACT
>JAQGAE010004690.1:0-12349 GCA_034696685.1 Julus scandinavius | reverse complement strand
CAATGGTATATTGCAGCATTACTAATGTTTTATAATTACACCTAGAATAAAAATCCAATTGCAAGTTGAATAATTACGTTTTCAAGAACAAAAACTTTAACTGCAAATATTTTTTCTATACTAGTGTCAGTTCGCAGAAATTTTGGTTAATGAATGAGTGCTGCATACAGCTTCTTTGCAAATCAAAAGCATTCGGTTGCTGATAAAACCTGATTTTATAAAGACGTTGTACCACTGTGCCCCGGTCTCCCCTACACAAAATCTTAACAATTTAAACAATTTATTCAAACTATCAATCGATGCATTTTTTAATTACTTGGATAGTAATTGATAACTTTCATGATGTGCTTCGTGCAACTAATGTTGCACTTAAGAAAATTTTCTAAAAAATATAGGTTTCAAAACTTTTTCACATTTTGGCACACTAGCCTATTGTTGCATTCTGTCACCTGTTTTTAATGAACTCGCACATTTCTAGCACTGAAGTTTATAATTTCCAGGAAAAAATATATATATATATATAATTGCATAAATAGGTTTTGTAGGCAGAACTGCAATGTAATTTGGACTTAAAATATATTTCTAAACAACACTGATGGATGAATTTAAGGAAAAACTAAAAATAACAAAATCTGTTCATAAACTAGACCCTGGCCTATATAAAATACACGCAAACAGCATGTTGTGAAATAAGGCTTTTTCAAATTTATTACTCTATAAATAAGTTCAAATCGTTGCACATAAAAATATATCTAAAAATGACATTAAATATAATTTCTAAGTTATTTCATGCTGCCATGGTACAATGTATCGTGTATTAACTTTCATCCAGTTTCTAGATCTAATTAAATACCTTGTATACACATTTCCGGGTTTTTCAATACCAAGTATTAACTTGTGGATCGTTGGCATGCACACACTTTCAATTTCGTAATAATGCAAGAAAGTTGCACTAATAAGTCCACTAAATAAGTAATGCGTGTCGTTATTTAATAAAAGCGTTTCAGAAACGGGGTACCTATTCTAAAATTTCAAAATTGTTTTGTTAAGAAAACCGTGAGGACGCGGAATATAAAAATCCAAAAAAAAAAAAAAAAAAAAAAGAAAAAAAGTGCTCCTAATGAGGCATACGACAGAAGCCCCTATGGGGTCAGGCCTAGATAAACCACTGTTTTGGCAGCCATTTAATGCCATGTTTTTAAAAGTGGTTTCAAGTGGTCATTTCGTGCTCGTTTCTCGATTAAGTTCAACGCCCCCTGGTGCCGTACGGATTCCCCGCTGGGGGATGCTAAGTAGCATGGCGATCTCCCACTTTTGGGGGAAGAAAATAAATCACCCTCTCTTCTGACCCAGTAAAAGGCTTCTGCGCAAATTAATAGCGTACCGCATCTCATTAATTTCAAAAGGAAAGAAAATTAAAAGTCATTATCAATGTGAGATCCATGAAGGAAAAACCTAACTGAAACCCTTTCTCCTTTTTAACAATTCCCCCAGAACCAATCGGGTTTTCTTCTTTAAAAAAAAAAACATGGCGCACAATGGGGAACGCACCAATGGCCCAATTCATGATACGCCGTGGACAAACAATTAATAAACACATGGGCAAAAAATGGAGTTGAGCTTGAAATAACGAATGGGTCAATCATATAGAACGTCTTAGAAAGTTCCAGGGAGTCCGGGAAGTTTGGTGGAAAAAATTCAAGCATATTTAAAAGTATTTCAAGGCTCATCCCATAAATTTCCAACTACCCATCGTCTTTATAAATATGAGGTCTGAAATAAAATTCAGAAAATTTTACAATCGAAATCCAAAAATGTGCAGGACGTCTATTTATGAATGGCCTCAGGTTCAGCAAGTCTACGAAAGCTAAGGAAATATTCGAGGCTAATTAAATGCACGTTAAGATAATTAGAGACAAAAACGATCGCCAGATCTCCTATTACTAATTAGTGTCCGCACTAAAAGCAGGCTAGCGGTCACTTTCATTAATTAAAGGTAATTATACAGAAGATAAAGCAATTAAGTTGCGACGATCACGCATCTAATCCGCCTTTGTTGATGCATTTATGACAGCATAATGTATTTGCAGGTGAATTTATTGATGAGATTACGTGCCATATCAAGCCCACCTCGACTGGTGACGACCCTTTTTTCACGTGTTTTCTTGACCTCTCATAAGAATTATTATCGACTGAATAGTTATAATCGGATAGCCAATTGTACAAACGATAACGAAATATTATGTAAACAAAGCCAGATTTCAGAGGTTGGGCAGCAGCAAGATTATATCGTGGAAATTGAAGCTTTTAAGACATTCCCCAAATTGTAGAATCGTTGTATAATAACTAAAATAAATACTCTCCTTATAGATAGATCCCTGTTAGAAGTTTTGCAAATGCAACAGCATATCTCTGGTTTGCAACAAGCTGCATAGCCTGTTGAATCAAGATTGTGTTTTCTTCTATTTGCGATAAACTCAGTGTGCAATTTTTTCGATTAACAGAAATTTTTAAAAATCACGGAAAATTCAAGCATAACCTTATGATTAACACGAATTTAAAGCGTAATTCCCAACTTTTCCGAGGTGGGAAGCACATTTTCCGATTTTCAAGGCCTCTGGACTTATTTACGAATTCTGAAAACCACTGAATTCCAATGGTTCAGAACCCAGAAATGCAACCAAAGACGACCACAATTAATCAAAGAAATTCTCAGAAGTCAACAGGCTTAAATTTCTTGGCTAACCTAGGAATAGGGCTGTCGTCAACCATATAGACTTCCCGATCTCCCCATTCGCAGATATCCGGATGACTTCCATGCAGGGAACCTCATTTTGAAAATAGGTCTAGATAGCCCTACAAGACCTTTTATCGATGGTTGGAAAAAGCTTCTGGAAGTCTTTCAAGTTTTCGACTTTATCTCGATTTGTCCGCTCTATAAATTTCTTGGCCCCTCTTTAATTAATTGTACTTTTTCCAGTGTACACACAGCACAAGCACGCAGTGGTAGCGTACACCAGCCCTCATTAATCAATTTCTCTTTTACATGCAGCTAAACCGATCATTAATCCCGTCACTCAGCACTTGAAGAAACAAAGATGTGGTTTTGAATTACAGGAGCAATTTTTCCACTTTCTCAAAGTTCACATTTTGAGCAAAACGCAGGAGCCCTAAACGTTGTTTGCATTTGGGAAAAGATCATGCATCTCCCGTTTTCCATGCACTTCAATGAGCTATACACACCGTTGGTGAAACATGTTAGAACTGAAGCAAATTGGGGAGGATATTTACTTCATCATTCCCTCGCCAAATTTATGTATTTAAAGGGCAATAAATATCGGTTATTCTTAAATGTGGAGAACTAAATTGAAGCTGAAATCCTTTTTGGGGAAACATCCTAAATAAGACTGTTCATAAACTAGAAATTTACAACAACTCATTTCTCCGATTTCGACACAAGTTTCCTGAATAAATCAAAAATTAAATTTAGTTCAATGTTTATTTCACTCTTTTTTGGGGTCGTCCATGTTGACTCTCCCAAACAAGTGACAAATAAATCTAAAGGTGTGTTTCCACGTGAGAGAAACTCTCGAGAGCAGTTCTCGAAAGCTATCTGTTTAAGTGTTTTCTAATGTTCAAAGCTAAGTTTGGGAAATTTTGTGGAATACGAGATGGGACGAGCAACTCGCGAGAGTTAATCTCAAGTGGAAACGCACCTTAAAACAAATTGCTGTAATTCTATAAGAAATTCTCAAATTTTAGGATGTTTTTAAAGTAAATTTCATCGTGTATTCAAGTATTGCATACGAGTAAGGTCGCCTATTCCATACTTGTGAACACATGGTGGATCAATAAGATGTTACACTGTTGAGATTTCCGGTGTACAACAGAATCGAGAGTCCACTTGGCTCGTGACAAGCACGAGATTTCAAAAAACATTATTAAACGAGCTGTATCTTAAACAAATGATCCAAATTCCTGTTTGGGTAAGCTCCCATCAAACACGCTGCTAAGTGCGAAGTGATATCTCAGTACACAAATTAGTCATTCTTAATTTACATGAGTAATTTGTGGCGCTGTCATCTTTTTTTTTGTAAACAACTGTGTTTGAAGAGGGACGAGAGGCTGAAATAGCACGCTAAAAGACGACACCAGACACCACTAGAGGGAGCGTTCAAAAACCAAAGATTGGTTTCGAGTCATGAATCCAGTTTCACCAATGCGATCGTGTAGATATTCTGTAAATAGTTGATCTGTATTAGCCAATTTTAGATGCTAAACACCTTTCGATATTAATTATCTACGCCAAAGTGTTTAACTAACGTTTTTGCATTGTGCATATGTATATGGTTAACTAACTTTTCATACATGTATGTTAAACTCATTAAGATTCCACTCTTCATTACTGTTATCAAGAGATCAGGGGCAGGTTCTAATGAGATACTTGGAATTTTTGAAACCTGTAAAAAACTAACATAACCGATCACATTAGTGTCACGAGATGGTCCAAATCATCACCATACTTGTTTCTTGCAATATGTATAAAAAGTTGGACTGGTTGAAGATTTAGGCTTTCAGCACACCCACAACCTAAGCGTAATATTCCACATTGAAATGCATGAAAATTTCCCTGATTCGAGTTAATGAACCAAATTGAGGGCCTTGTTTCCTTAATTCGCAACATCACGCTACACAAAGCGAACGTTCAAAAAATCATCTCGACATGCATAACCATAAGCGTGAGTAGCTCGTAAAAAAAATGACGTTTAGAATTAACATGGTTGCCAAAAATACTCGCAGATGGCTCGCAGAGGGTAAATTAGCATATCAAAAGTTTAAAATACATTTCCTGTTATGGTTCGTCATTCAAAAATATTTTTTTTTTTTAAATTGGGCAAGTCAACAATGACCTGGCATACGATTGACATTTAAAAGTATTGACAAGTGTGCATTTTATAATGCATTTAAAAACAAAGTGAAAAATCTGGTAACACGACCGCTTCGCTATTCTCCCCCTAATCCACAATAGTCCTTCGTGTCACACGTCTTGCTTAGGATTGAAATGTCATTTTAAAAATCATCTGTCACCCATGTAACTAGCATGTTACGAGGTGATGAATAGCGATTCCCACATTTGCCATTCAAAACTACTTTTCAGCATGCTTTACACCAGAATTTTACATTATGGCAGGATTGAGTGTATAGGTTCACATTAGTACAACGGGACACATATTCGCTATAGTTGATAGTCTACCGCTCTACCATAATGATAGCATGTATGATACAAGGGCCCATGAAATATCAATAATGCTATTTATGCTAATATGCAATATGTCATTTTTAAAGAAGGACATTTAAAAAACCAATATTAATTTCTTATATGATAAACAGTTTAACCAGCATAATCAAAGGCTATTTGGGGTTATCAATATAATCTATGGGATGTCAAAGGACCGTACCGTATTAATTCAAAAAGATTGAGAACTAATAACTAGTACAGAGTATCAGTAGGATCAATATTTTTTTTGTTATGAACACTGTAAGATAAGTTCTGTTAAGCCCTATCAAAGTTACCATACAAACTTCGTTACATTACTTTCTTAATTTTGGTAGGCTATTTTCCAAAACTAAAATCTAACTTAATAAAATCATGTTAATTGAATTTTTAATGATCATAGCGTCTGATAAGCCTACCAAAATCAAGTAATGCAACGGAATTTAGATGGTAACCTGGTATCTCAAGACAGGGCCTTTGGGAAACATCTTCAACAGGAGGCATTGCGCAACGTGGCCATGACCTTTACAGTCCATCATCAGCTCTGGAGATGGCATTGTTAATCTCTTCTAGAGTTACAATTTGCAGAAAACACAACAAAAAATGTCATATTGAGGGTCATCATTGGTAAACCACCAACGAGTGGTCAACCACCTACAGGATATCAGAGATTATATTTCGAAACAGGCCAGTCCACCGATCCTCTGATGGGGATAGGCCTCCATCACGACATCCTTTGTTTCATTTGCTTTTTTTAACCACCTACTTAACACCCCTCAACAGCACTTCATAGTCGCTCTCACCTCTCAATCATCTCCAGCATAATCAACACCAGCACTTTGTCCCCCCCCTTTAGCAAAGAACAACACAGCTAGGCCTGCCATTGCATTGTGAATGACTACTAAAAGGCAAACAAACATCATGGAGGGTGAATGGGGGGATGACTACGGCGCTGCAGTCAACAGACAGCCATTTTTTATCAGTTTTATTATTTTTCCATTCTGCGTGATAACAAACGTAAAGTTGCCGATTATCCAATCAAAATGGATTTGTCTAACGGCCATCAATCTCATTTGTTTGACAAGTTGCAGGGTCTCCATAGGTGCATTTGCATAAAAGAGGGAAGAAAAGTGTTGGGTTTCCCCCACCTCGTTCTGCCAACTATCTCCTACACCAAACCGTGTTACCCCCCTCTCCACATACAATTTCTATGTCGAGGTTTAACGACAAAATTCAACGTCTAATTTAAGCCGCTGGCAAGCAACCACCTACACGCGCCGCATTTCACAAAAGTTGAGATTTCAACCCACACGCGGGTTCTGTATATATGCGTACTCATCGTGCATCAACCCCCTTGGCCCTCCATCCTTCCGCGATGAAACCAATAGGGTTTCAGTCACGCCGTATTACACCAGCTCACTGGTGGCTAATTCAATATCTGGAACAATGAATACGTCAGGGATGCCTTGCTAAGGTTTTTAGAAGTCAGCACATTCTAGGTTACAACGGATCAGGAAATTATGGGGCCAATCATAGAAAAAACCTGTAATGTCAGAATCTGCCTTGCTATTTTAATATGGCCCTGATTCTTATCAGGATTTTAAAAAACAAGGTCTCAAGGATAAAGAGCTTTCGATACCTCATGGAACAAATAAATGCAATCTTGTCGTCTGTATTGACAATGCAACCAAAAAAACCTAGTTTTTACAGAAAAAAACTCGGAAAACATCTGCTTGAAAAGTATGAGTATACATATGTACATGTATAACACCTAACAGGATACTGTACATGGAATCACGTGATTGTTTAGCATTGAAGAACAGACATGTTAACGCTTCGGTGTCACACAAGTCTAATTTGTCTAGAGAATTATTGCAAAATATTTTGTTGTTTATATAAATTTTTCCTGATTAACAAGATATCCCAACATAAACTGATGTTTAGCACGAATTTCAAGCATAATTTCCAACATTTTCGAGGCGATTCAAGCACATGTACCGATTTTAAAGGCTGATGGACACCCTGTAATTATACATTTTTTAGTTTTTAAAAATTGGATAATTCAATCACATTTCCTAATTTTTCCGATTTTAAAGGTTGCTTAGACACCCTGTAATTATACATTTTTCAATTTCTAAAAAACTGCATAATCTTTACACACGAGAAAAGCATATAATTTCCCTTATATAATCTTATTTTATATTTTATATATGGTGTAAAATACTATTTTAGACATCATACGATAATCTTTATAGTGTTAATATTACCCAGGTGTAATAGTTACATATTATACTATAATAGCCTCCATCACGCGGGGAAGCTGGTAACGCCAGTCGGAACATGTGAATCTGCGCACGCGCACATGTTGATCACGTGTTTGCGCGGGTGCGCAGTCGCATTTTCCGACAACGGCGTATCCGGCTGGCATTACCAGCTTCTAGCGTGAAATAGGCAGATATTTGCTCATAGAAGACGTCAGTACAATCAACTCATAATTAATTGGCAACGAATTAATTAAGCGTGAGGAAGTTCTGTCAAATTGGATCGAACGAAAAGCACGAAAATAATGTTGTAAATCAGTTTTGGGAAATGGCATATATCGTGACGTATTACCACGCAAAACATGCAACACAGGCTAATTAAAAGTTTCTCAAAATTCTAAAACTTAATTTCCGTGTTAGGATTAAATGCTATAGAGTTAGAGGGCAGCACTGACGCATCAAGATGCACCTTAATTGCTTTTCACGGAGTATAGTGTGGGAAGAAACTTAATTCGCATTTGCACACTTACCCATGGCAGCTCCAGATTCTCAGTCTCCACTACCTGTAACCATAAACAACAAGAAAATATTAAAATGACACACTTGAAGTATATGAACTCAAAAAAACTAAACTGCGAATCCGTGCAAAAATGAGATGCATTAGGCCCAAGAGGGATATTTTCAACTCTTGTTTGGCCTTTGAACCACACTATGACCACAAAACGCAAAAAAAAAACACATCACGCAAGGAACCCATGCAGGTGACACCAATTAGGTTTGCCAGGAATTTGCATACAATTAATGAAAGGAATTAAAATAAAGGTGCCGAGAAATTGTACGTGAAAATGTTGCCAGTGGGGATTTAAACGTGGCATTTAACACAAAGAGATTTCTGGGGAACCTTAGCCCCTCTTCCTCCTCATCGCCAATGGCAAAAACATAAAAATAAAGGTTACAGGAGAAAAGGAAATGAAAATATTATTTTAATGAATCTTGTCAATAAATAAGATATAAATGCTGATAATTTCGTGGCGTGCATTATATGTGACACAATAGATGAATGGTGAAGGTTGTGATTTAAATTTCGACAGAATTATACACATTCTTGGAAATCACAAAATTAGAAATATTCACTTTGATACTAACGTCGACATGTTACAGAAAACTAATTTCGATTAATTGGGACACATCGGAAGATGAGCACTGAGGTTCGATAGTTCCAATCCCATCCAATTATTTAGTGTCACTATATGTTTTAATCTTTTTTTCTAAATAAATTGCTGTCTGAATTAACCAGTGTTCCAAATAATCGAAATCAACTATAGTTATACATGCAAACGATAACCACCAATTAATGCTAAATAATAATAAAAAAGTATGCTTACGTCTCTTTTTCTTTTGTTTGTTGAGGCACCTAAAACAAAAACAAAAATCATGAAATTTTATTTATGGAAATATTAGTAATTATTTTTAAAACTTAAAAAGAGTGCTGCTCATTAATTAGCCCCCTACACGCGAGAGGAAAGATAGCTTCAGCCGGAAATGCTGAATCCGATTATCGCTAAAATCAGTTCCGTGTGCATGCGCACATTCGCATTTCCGGCTGGAGTTGCTAGCCACTCGCGTCAAGGAGGCTAAAGCATACAAAATGAAGCTTCGAAGAATGGCTTCAATAAAATTATGTGAAAGTAAGTAAATTAAAAAGCTAAATTAAAAGTGCTCAAAGCCACCAGAGGGTGCTGAATCGAAATAAATAAGGTTAATTTGACTTACCTTGTGGAAAATTTCTTCGAGATTGGGCTCCATTACTGAATGGAAAATAAGGGGATTCTGGGGAAATTGTGTCAGAGGCTCCACCACTGAAGTTGTTGGAAAATCCCTGGAAAAAAACAACAAAAAAGTGCAATCAGGATAGCTGGCTAATTTAATTTAATCGAAAGTGTCAAGCCGCGTATTATTTCATAAATTACTAAACATATTAAGGAAAGATAAACGAGACAGCAACTGCGCACTCTAGCAACGTATATTTCACGCCATATAGACGACATTTCGGAGATAAGAAATTTATTCCTAGTGTTATTAAAATAATTTTCTAATTACACACGCAAGCCGAAACCTTCGCATAATGTCGTCATACAAAGGCCTTTCAACGTATTTTTTTTATATTTTTAAAAACGGCACATTTCGCATCTACTCCGCCCGGCATTAAATTACCACAAATACACGATAACACGTCGCATCACACAGTTTTCGACATTATTTCGCAATTAGCGAAAAAGTAATAATGGGATCTGGCGTTGGTAAAAATCAATCGTGCTAATTAAAGCATGCGTGGAGTTATTATCAAATTAAAGTGACTCATAAAGCCCTGCACACATTTTAAAATTGAAAACTCAGGGCCTGTTCGCGGGTACCAGCCATAAATAATGGTCGAAATTCCCAATCTGGTTTTCAGCATTGTATACACAAAGGAAAAAATTGAGTAACGTGCACAAAAATCAACATTTTTTTAAAAATATTTTTCTGCGAAAACTGTTGATCGAAACAAGTACCGTATATTATTAAAGAAAAGAAAAAAAATAATTCTAAGCAGCGGCATCGCATATTACGTATGTATTTCTAAAGTTGCTATGAAAGCAGGCTGATTAAAACCGGCAGCTTTTTTTCAGACTTCAATTTTTCCTAATTATTTGTTGTTCCGAATAAACTATTGGCCCAAAATAATAGTCGCATTTCAGAGACTCATTACGCTGGCTATAAAAAGCTAAAAGCATGCAATGACGACAGTAAAACATTGTAGAAAAAAAAAAAACTTTGCAATGGCATGACTAATTTTCTTGTGCGAATGCACAGCTATAGCATACACATAGAAACTGTTTAGTGGGATGTATATGAAAACATGTCTTTGCTTATAAAATTGTGCAAAAAGACAACATAGTTGATGCCATCTTAGCTGTCCATGAATGGACGAGCGTCGATTATCGCTTGGACCATACATATGGCTCAAGACACCAGCTATTCTAAGAAGCACACTACTTTTAGAAATGCTTCCAAAAGGGAATCCATAATTGAAATTTTTTAGTTGTCGCCTTATTTAGACCTTATTGGTACAATTGGTCAGAAACACACTGCAATTGATGAAACAATGCTCAGATGCGTTTTATCATACATTCAAAAAGAAAATCGGACTTTAAATAACTAAGCAAATAAACTAATTAAAGAAGAATGAATGACCAAAATATTTCTTCTGGCCAAGCAACGCGACTAACGAGATAAATGAAAATGCTACAGAAGAGTTTATCAGCATTTCTAAATGGTCAACAAAGGAATAATAAAACAGATGTTCATCAAGTTAGGGATTATGCGCGAGCAATTGGGTCCTATTAGCGTCTTATATTTTCCTTAACAACCCTCTTTGTCCATACTCGTTCAGTGTAAAATCGTTGTTAGAAGTATCTATGGCACACCTTCTTCCATGATCTCACTCATGCATTTAAAGAGTTTCGTCTTGCATAACCGCAACTGTAATCTCAACTTTTAAATTACAAAGTAATATTGCCTTACTAGAGCAATTTCACAAAGTCATTACAAAAATCGCTAGAATAATGGCTTCTGCAATTAGATGATGCTAAACTTGTACGAACAACGTGAGACTATACGTATCAGTTGCAGCGTTTCAGTGCCTACGTTTTTGGTGTTATGTTTTACGTAAACGAGGGTCGTTCATAATGTAAATTTAACCGTAACGAGACATAACCACAAATCCATCACTTTTTTTGCTGTCACAACTGGCACCAGAGGGCGCTGAACCAAAATAACTCGAGAATTCTCAACAAAAAAAAACATGTAAGATGGATGAGGAAAATTCGGCAACA
Organism: Julus scandinavius; assembly: GCA_034696685.1. Classification (NCBI taxonomy): domain Eukaryota; kingdom Metazoa; phylum Arthropoda; class Diplopoda; order Julida; family Julidae; genus Julus; species Julus scandinavius. The sequence continues at coordinate 938 of JAQGAE010004690.1, read as the reverse complement.
AAGATCTTCGTGTCAAGATACAAAATATAATTCTCCTGGAAAACAAACCAGTTGGCGCTAAGAAAAATGTCGCCACTAATGCCTATAAGCAACATTCAATTATTAAATGACATTGCCAAATATTAATTTGATAGTAAGCCTGTATTCCCAAATTGGAATATGATTATTATGCAAATAATTGCATTAAGACGCCAACATTTTCTTCTCATTAATTACGCCATACCTTTCTTCTACAATGTGTTATGCTATAGCCATTGAAAAAGGTGGCGAAATATGGGAACCGCATTTAATGGACTATTTAAATTTAGTCTGGAGCTTATTAGGGATTATAAACGAGTGTGGTTTTTAGAGTTTAGAAATTAGCTTATGTACTGGAGGAAAATAAATGGAGAAAAGAGGCGGGTGAAAAGCACAATAAAACGGTGTATATTATAAAACAGGGAGATGAATACAAATACGAGTGTGCAAATGGAGCCAGGGAAGGATATACGCTAAGACGGAGATGATGAGACCGAGTAATCTGCTGTTGCTATCAACTCCTGGCTAATTCAATTATTAAAACTGTTTCCAAAACCCATTTTCAGAGCCTCGTCTCGAGGAGAAAACTTTCGACTCAAATCTTCCTCTTCTTCTTCTCTCATTTCGCCAACACTTTTAATAAGCATTTTACATACAGATGACTACTTAACTCTGGAGCCAGGTTTATGGGATTTCATCTAGGCGAGAAATCTAGCTTCATGAACAAGGCTGTATCCGAACATGCTCAATGCCACCATTAACGGAACAACGCTGATGCTTTTCAGTTGCCTTTTGTTTTACAAAAGTGGAGCGATGGAAAAACGCAATGCGCCATCTTGTAAGACTTAAGGTGAATCACAACCCTATCACTTTCAATGGGGGAAATTTTAAAACACAATTCCAGCCAAACCAAAAGAGAT
>JAQGAE010004689.1:0-12352 GCA_034696685.1 Julus scandinavius | reverse complement strand
AAAAAATCTACCAGCTCAAAGTGAAAAACGAAAAAGTGATACCATTGCTGATTTATCAAGCTATTTTAAACAATTTTAATTTTATCTCTTTTTGTTTGGCTGTATTTGTGTTTTAAGATATCACCCATTGAAAGTGATAGGGTTGTGATTTACCTTAAATTTTGCTAAAGAAATTTGTTTATACATTTCAAATTGTTTTCTAGAATTTTTGAAAATTAATTGTATATCTATCGTTTTTTTTCATGAAATTTGGAATCCATTTCCTGATATCCCATTTTTTAAAGTTTTTGAACGCATTTCTACAATCTTCATTATTTTTCTTGAATTTTTGAAGAAAAATATTCTTGTATTCACCTCTGCTCGTACATAATTTCTATACAGGCTAGACATTATTCTTTCAGTTTTGAATAAAGTTCTACATTTCTCTTCTTTTGCTTTTTCAGAATTTTTGCAAGAAATCTTACATTTATCGTCGTTTTTCTTTAAACTTGTAAAAAAAAATTGCCCACATACCCCATTATTATTCGTGGATTTTTGAAGAAATTGCTTGACTTGAATTTCTGATGAAATTTCTGTTTCCTGTTACTTTTCTTGACTTTCTGAAGAAATGTTTGTAGTAATAAACATGGTTTCTGTCCAAAGCATCACATTTTTTTTTAACCATAGTATTTCCTATAAATTCATTCTCGAAATTGTGTGGGATGCCTTCACTTCCTGACCATTGTTACGTAGAAGAAAGGCAGCAGAGGGTCCTTAGCATGATCAATTCAATGACACTGTTGACCCGACAACTTAATACGCTGCCATCTTTATTGTTTTCCATCAAAAAGTACTTCAGTCATTGTCGGAAATTCAGCAGCAAAACAAAAGCGTCGAAACGGCACGCAAGAAAACCAGTGACCAGAGGAGTGGACGGCTTGTATCACTCAGAGGGAACGAAAAATCCATAAAGTGAGGGAAACACGATGCCAAACAAGGTTTAGCAAATCATTACTTTTAAGGAAAGGATAAAATTGAAATTTTCGACCGGGAGGAACTTTTTTTTGCTAAAAATATTGACGTTTTCAATCAAATTAGTAATACAGGGGGTCCCCGATGTACCGCTCGCTCGAGGTTCACATATACTCGACATGAATCTTCCATTTTCTAATTTACGTCGTTTACACAGAAAACCCGGGTAAAGAAAATTATAAATGACAGATCTGCAGTATACAGACAGTATTTACAGTAACGGTACATAATATATATATATATATATACAGGGTAGACCAGAATTCCTCACCACCGCACTTTTTTTCTTAACTCTTCTAGTTATGAAAATTCTGTTGTTGGGGTTAATTAGGAAGTCACGTGTGCTTTATCCAGTGATGCTGTTAGATTTTAACTACGATCATTTGTTGACGGAAATCCAATTTATGTCTTGAGACCCGTAACACTTAAGACAAAATGTCGAATTAGGAAAAGGTTCTGTTTGTATGAAATCAACTGTTTTCGCCTTCATTGGGAATTATTTAAAGTTTTTACAATGGTTTTAAGAACTTAGGAAGTGTAGCAGCACACTGCTGCACTACAGTGACACCACCTATGTACAATTACATGTTTTGTGTGATTGTGGAATTCAATTATCAACTTTTATACACTGATTCATGCTAATCTTGCAATTAAACCGTGCAATATCAATTGAAGGATACAGCTTAACATGTTATCCCTGGAAATCATATCAGTAAAATATGTTATCACACAATTACATGTAAGTGTAGGTCACTTCACTGCAGTACAGCTCTGCACTGCAGCGTAGCTACCATTTGGAGTTTCCCTCAGTTCTTAAAACATTGTAAAAAGTTTAAATAATTGCCAATGAAGTCGAAAGCAGTTGATTTCATACAAACGGACCATTCTCTGCCTTTTCCTAATTTCACATTTTGTCAGAAGTGTTATGGATAGAGCATGCACACACGACTTCCTGTTTAACCCCATTAACAGAATTTTTATAACTAGAAGATTTAAGAAAAAAATGGGGTGGTGATGAATTCTGGTCCACCCTGTATACATAAATAGAAATTGGACACGTATTGAGATGTACATGTATGACATCAGCGTATTTGCAAATATGATCATTTATATAGAAAAAAAACTAATAAAGTGTATAAGTCCAATTCCTGATAGTATGTCCTTACAGTACCGGATTTTGGATGCTGATAACTACGTTAATACGATACTTTTGGTTACCAATAAAAGTTTTAAAATCTAAATTGACAGAAAAATCAATTGACTAACTCCTTTAAGTCTATCGCGACATTTGTTTTGGACAAATCACTGTCAACTACAAGTACGAGCCCAACTCGTGATAATTGGGGATTTTAGAGGCGTTTAAAAAGTTGAAAATTGCATTTTTTTTGTTGGTATGTCGCAAAGTCCATCTAGATTGTGAGTTTTGTAGTTTGTTTTGGTCAATATCTAGGAAAGTCATTGTAGTCATCTTTTCTGGCAGATTACACTCATCGTATTTGACATGTCCTCCTTGACAACTGTTCTTTTTTTTAATGACATTACATTTTTTCTTAAAATGACATTACGTTTTTACTCGCAGCTTATCGAGGCGGCAATCCGAACTAAATAAAATTGATGAGTTGACCGGTCTGACCGTTATTAGTAAAAACAGCAATTTGCGATAAAAGCGAGGATAGCAAGAAGTAATATGCGGGTGTAAAATTACCAGTTTTCATCCTTGATCTCCGGTGATTCATTCCTCCATATATGCCCTTTTTTCACTCTTTATTTTCCTTAAGTTGAGCAAAAACTCATTTTCGGTGTTGATTTTCTCTTCTAGATCTCTGTCTAAGGAAAGGCTAGTTTTTATCACTTTTTGCTGTCTTCGAAGAATCATCAGTCAGCATTATAGCTAACATCATGCTGCCAGAGGCTAATAAATGGACAAGCACCGGACTCTGTGTTACCTATTAAGTCCAAATGGGTGTCCCTCACTCCTGTTTGTTTCCAGCACAAGAAACACGAGAGGAATTGGCCTTTTTTTTTTCTCTTTCGCTCACTTTGACAATGGATAAATTGCTCACTTCGGCTAAGTTAAGGAGTAATCTTTCATCGTTTGACGTGACGGAAATTCCGCCAATTATAAAAAAATACCCACCTGATCATTTCTTATCCTATTATTTTGCAGACGTCTGATGGTCAAGCTTGTGATGTTTGTTCGAACAAAAGGATAAGATGGTGAGTTTTAGGGAAAAAAAAGATTCAAAATGCTTTCGTTTCTGTCCTAAATAGTATTTGTGAAAGTAATGAACTTGGTGATATGATGAAAAATTACCCCATTATGTCATTGGAATGTTGGCTTGCTTAGATTCAAACTGGAGTCTTGATGTTTTTCTCTGAAATTTTCATGAAAACAGTGCACGAATATTTCCAATGACGCCACTGTAATGATGGTTGGTTGTGCCATCAGTTTGGGCTCTTACAAACTGGAGCCATGGTACTTTAGATAGGACCAAGGAAAAGCTCAACATTTTTCCAACTTTTCGTGTCATTATATAGTGAACTTTGTCCTAAATATTCGTGACAATCGATGAGTTTGTTGTATCCAACTTTAGAACCCCGGAAAGTTTTTTTCTCTATATTTTCATCAGTATTTTTCTATACAAAACATCTGTGCAGAAATCTGTTAATACTGTTGAAACATGATAGGTGTACTGTATTTTACATTTTTTTTAGTATACTACCCAATCAGCATTATTTTTGTATTGCAAATTTCTAAATCCAGACTATAGAATATCAATTTCCTCGGGTTAAATTGGCGTCATTGATAAAAAGACAAAGGTAATATATCTACTGTCTAATGTTTAACCCCTTTGTTCGGTTTTTCGTAACCTGTGTAATGAAACAGTTGTATACAAAAAGGTGTGCTTGAACTCTAGAGTGTCAAATGACACAGTTTCACTTTCAGTTGTAGATATTGCGCCATTTTTTTTAATCTTAAAAAGTTTGCCAATCTCGAATGATTGCTTCTCTAAATCTCCTCTTTCTTCAATTGCTTTTCTTTTAAGGATGATTACATGTCGGAAAATTGCCTTGGCTGCTGAATTCAATTTCCATTTGCTTTTCCCAGCTTTACAACGTTTTAGATGTTGAAAACATGTTTTAAATTTTAGAACCATTGAGACGAGACATGTCGTGTTATAGTTCGAACAAAACTAGATGAAAGCCCGCATGCATTTGTTAGCTATTTTCAAATTAAATTGTAGTAACTAAATATATAAAAGTGCACACATGTTATATTTATAATTCTACTCTTAGATGGAAACTGTGTATATTCCACTATATCGAGTTATTATTGAAGTGGCCTTTACAAGGATGAACATCCTGTTCAAGTAAAAAAAAAAATTCTAATGCACTCCCAGAATGACAAAAGCTTGATCTGACCAAGATCTAGTAGCAAAAGTGTTTTATTCTATTTTGATCGACCTCTGGTACTTTCACATTAGAGTTGTGTGCACCAAAACCAGCTTTTAGTACGTGTAATTAGGAGTTCATTGGCGACAGCTGTTGTTATCAATTCATAGGATGATGGAAATTTTCCGGTTCCTGGTGTATGTCATTAGGATGAAAAATCCTCAGCGAAGCTTCTCGAAAGCCGTTATTTAAGAGACTAAATGCATTATTCATTTAGCCGTGCATAATTTGATCTGGAAACACAGCGTCTTTCCACTTATTGACTTTGGTCCATCAATATTTTTCCATAATTTCGTTGCTTTTCATATTTTTATCCCACAAAATATGGCAGCCAGGAATTATGGTTTTGGAGGAAAGCCATGGAAGAGGGATTTCGTTCAAGTACACTCAGATCTCATGCTTTTACTTGTCTTGATAACTTTCAAGTTATAAAAACAACAGGGTTTAGGGGTCACATTGTCATTTTCCATACGTTATAGGAAATCATGAACGTACTATGGTGCATCTAAGTTCTCAAAGTATGCCTATAACATATAAGTTATTGTATATCTGGACCAATTGTACTCTTGAATAGGAGTACTGATTATGATTGCAGCTGAATTATTACTATATGTTTTAAGTAGAGTACATGTAATCACTAGTCATTGGTAAAGAGTAATCAAACTTGGGCAAATATGTACTCAGGTGCTGAAGTACTGATTACGAGTACCTGTGGAATCATTGGAATCATACTACATAGTATGAATAGAATTGTAATCAAACTTGGGTAAATTGTACTCATGGATATGAGTACTGATGGCGGTTTGCCAAGGTATTGTTCAGGGCACTTAGGTTTTATTACAAGCAGAAATAATGAAATTTTTAAAAATATCGTAATAAATATGAGAACACAAAATAAAGGATAATCTTAATAATTAAAGGGGAAAAACAACAGAACATTTAATAACAAAAGGATCTTAAGTAGAAATGTAAAAATTAGGTTACATTCATATTAGCTTTTAAGATGACCCTCATTTCAAGTTACTCATTTTCGTTACTCAAATTACTCAGTTACTTAAAAGGTTTTTCTATTTATACTCGATTACTACATTGATACTCAATTTCAGATTACATTAATACTCATAATTTCAGATTACGTTAACACTCAATGACATTTGTAATCACCCATTGTGAGTACATTTTTGTAATCGAGTGTATTGTACTCATACTTTATGAGTACATTTGCATACAATTACATTTGTACATTTTGTACATGTTGTACTCAGTATCAGTATTCTTTTACTCGTTACTCAAATTCATTCAATGTACTCAATTACTGCCCAACACTGCCGTATATTGATATACTTTACACCTCACATGCAGCCAATACTGATAAATGTCCATATATGGACATACTGGACATAATATCCTCCTAGCATATCTTATCATTCAATTTCTGTTATGAATATATAGTATGTGTACATAATTCGTCATATATACGATTAGGGTTATTTGTGAAATGTACAAATACGACATTGCCCATAAACAGTATATCCAACATGTGCCATATACAAGTATGATTATTCCACCCGGGTTAGCGTAATTTTTCCCACGGATTTCGCTATATTCTGTCCATTGTTCTGGGCATTTCCCTCGATTTCCAGAATTTGAAATGTTTTGTGCGAATGCATCGTCCGTGTTGCATCCATCTATCCTCTCCTCCCCCGCACATAAATCCCTATGGCAAGGGAAGAGATTTTCACGCTCGTTTTGTTGTGAATTGGTGGTTTTCGTGCTTGACATTAATTCAATTTGCGCTAACGTGTGGAAGTTGTGCCAGAAATAAGAAGCGACGAGCTTTAGGACAATGCAACCGATTGTTTACCACTAAATGGGGCCTATGTTTACTACACTTTGATGTTTGTGGCAGCCGCATTCTCAGATCCCTCTCTTTTCTGCTTTTCCCCAAATTTGTATACCTTTTCAGATGAGTTAATCTGGGTTTGCTTCGATGAAAAACACACCCAAGAGATAATCCCACACAAGGAGAAAAAAAGGAACCAATACTTGGAAACAAGGGCACAACGCCATATGGATGAAAGGGAAATTCCAATTCTTGCAGACAGATCTTTTAAGAAAAAACTGGTGGCAAATATCAGGAATATATAGAAAATGGCGGCCAATCTGTGACTTTCCTAAATACTATAATAGTGATGACAACTAACGAACGAAAGCTTTAAGTACAAAGCTATCCCTGGCAGAAAGATTATATGGGACCATGTAGACGGCAATATCTTTCATATTCCATATTCTTTAAGTCTGGACACACATGCCTATATTTGGCCATACCGTATTTTCCATTTTATATCATTGTTGTGTTAAGTTTTTTAGCGTTAATTTCTACGTATAAATTACATTATGAACGATCCTCATCGAGCTCATGGCCCTATCAGGTTGCATCGACCTTTATGTAAAACAACTAATTTTTCAAAAAATATCGACGAATTTTTAAGTTTTACGTGACTTCTCATTGGCTCGTTTTGGCGCCCTTAGTTTGAAAATCATCCCTTTAATAATCTAAATTTTCCCACAAATAATGTACACCAAAGACTCAAAGTACCCAAGATCTTGGTTAGGAGTTGGTTAAAATTGGAGGGAAAAAAGAAATTCTTTTAAATTTGACCATGAGCCTACGTTAATCAGTTGCATCAAGCTATATCGAGTGTGACATTCTTGAAATATCATTACTCAATATCATTAATTAATTTAGTCAAATATTGGCCGGTCTTTTACATATGAAAATGTAAAGACAACCAGTTTGGGCCATGAGCTCGATGAGGATAGTTCCCCTTGGCTCTGGCCCATTTTAAAACGCGGAATACATGAGGAAGATACTTGTACTTGTAAGTATGCTCATCTATGGACACACTGTACACGGCCATGTATTCACATATTTTATCCTTTAATAGGTTAAAATTTAGTTTTTAAACATCATGATCAAGGTATTCTATAGCTTTAAAATTCTATGTGGTTTTCCCCAATCGGAGGAAGACTCAATTCCTTGATTCATTCGTTAAATTTATCTTCCGTTCCTAAAATGCAGTCATTCGTAATTCACTATTGCAGTATCTGTTTATCAGTGACTTTTTAACGAACTGGGCTTTGATGTAGCGTTGCTTTCAACCCTTTTTAATTAGACTACAGTTCCTCGGGAGATACGTGAACATGTATTTTGTTTCTTACTAATGTTGCGAAACCATGGCAGCCAAACAACTGTAGTCGACTACGAAGATCATTCATTAAGGGACGAACGTCTGAAAAAATAGGATTGAACTGATTTTTCTTTCTTTGCTGCATCTTCTCTTTAAGGCATTACATGATTTCAGTAAATCTAACCCTATTTCGTGCTTGAATTTCCAACATGCACCTCATCTTTAGTGCAGGCAACCTTTATAAATTTAAACAGAAACAACAACAACAACAACAAAACAAATTACAAAAAGTGATGTTTCCATAGTTATTTACTAGGTAGAAAATATACTCGTACACAAACTTAAATATGGAAGATTAATTTTCCATTTAGCTATAAATCAAAATCAGTAACGAAATTTGCGGAAAATTGCTACACAACTCTTGTTCGCCCTATGTTGGAATATTGAGATCCTATTTGGAACCCTCACAGGATGGTTCATATTCAAGATTATAGAGATAGGGCAGCCAGATTTATTAAGAGCAATTACCAACATTCCGCAAATGTGACAGAAATGCTTCACTCCCTAAATTGGGACAGGTTGAGGTTCAAACGCGAAAAGTTATCTATGAGGTTATTCAAACGTTCTAATTTTTCTTGTAATTCACATCTTGTTTTCCATATTTTAACGCCTAACGACCAATATATAATCACTCTATTGGTTCTTCTTCGTTCATGAATTAGACGATGGAATAGCCGTCCTGACGAAAGTCCAGATTTAGTGAAAATTCAATTTAACAACGATGTCTAAGTCGCTACTGACGTAGGGGCATTCTCCTGAAATGATTGGGTATGTTCCCCCCCCCCTCCTGCCATATGGCATTTATTTGCTGACTGTAGGGTACTGAGTTGGATTGAATTGAAATATTGTGAAGATGAGTCTTTAAAATGCAGTACAACTGTAAATAAATAGTTCTTTTATTTCTTAATTTCACTGGAATAAATGTAGGGTAATTTTTTTAGAACGTATGGTCACATTGTCAAATGGTAAGATTGGAAATCAAACATTGAAACAAGTACACTGATCAAAAGAACAGTGACGGTTTTATTTTCGTCATTTCATTGCTTGAACCAGACATGAAGTGATTACACCAGACTACAGCGTAAACAAAGAAATTCAGTTAACGATCGAATATGTAGTATGTTTTCGATCGAATTAACATTATATTAGCTGAAATGAGGCTAATTGCGACATCAGGTGAGCTTTGAATTCGCCACTTACGGTGAATAGAATGATTTACTCCAAAATCCAAAAAAAATATATCATATCGTATCATGGCAAAATGAATTGAAAAGGTGGTTATAATCAATATACTTTATCCATTTTGTTTAGAATAATTATATTGAAATGGATGAAAAATGGATCGATTATGAACTTAACGCATTTTTAAAAAATGATAAGCATGCCATTCTTTATTATCATTTTTTAAAATGTGCATTTGTAGGAAAAAAAGAATTCCTGTATGGCAACTACAACATATTGATATTCCAGAAATTGTCAAAACATTTTTTAACATAACAAAAAAAAAACGTTTTCCTACTGATATTTTCCTTGCCTTGTTATTCTGCATTAAAATTATAGAAATTAATAAAGTTGCATCGCGTACAAAAATCTACACTGCAGGCATGTTATTCTTAATTAACCTTCCTCCAAAAATGGTAATGTTATTACAAAAAATCTGCCTGCTGTATGTTTTGTCAAGTAGTTTGTTAACTTCTGAGATCAAAAATGTCCCACAATATCGCCAAAAACGTTTTCAAGTGTTTCAACAAGCTTTGCATGTTCGGTCAATTTCTGCGTTAATTTTTGGAAAACAAATTCACCACTGGCATATTATTCTTAGTTAGGTCAATTTACCAACATCAGTTACATGCTTTCACTGTTCAGTGTGTCGGACGTGTGTAAATGCATCAGCAGAATCCTATATGAGAAGAATACGTGGGAAACTGAACGATATTTATGAGCGGTTTTTCAACAAATTTTGCACGTTCTGTGTTCATTTGTGCATTTTTATAAATTTTTCACAACATATTTTTCAGTAAATTAAATTTACATCACAGAATCCCATAAAAAATACGCAGGAAACTGATGGTACTGAGACGGAACTGTCGTGTATCGACCTTAAAGATTTCTAAAAAAAAACTTTGGATAATGTAAGCCTAAAAATTCTTGGATGCTTTTGTTTTTCTCCCTTTCCTTGAACTCTGACCCGTGCATTGATTGCGGTTCTAACTCTTATAGGCTTTCCTTCCAGGGATTTTACCATGAAATTCAATAGGTTTTCCTGTTTTACCTAATTTTCCCTTCGCTGGTCTTCCTCATTGCATCTATTTGAATGAGTTTACTTAAAACGTGCACTGGCTATGAATATTTTATGTGAATGAAATTTCATGTTGATTCAGTTTCGTTGATTTTATTACGGGAAGATGCTTTAGGGCCTGTTTCCCCAATGCCGGGAGTGTGGTAAAGGAAGACTAGCGCATTGTGCATCAAAATTAAGGTTAAATTAAATGCTAACGTGTGTTTAGGGGTTTCAACATTTGGATTTGAACTCGCCTTAACCGTATTAGGAAAGGGATTTTCGGGAGGGGGAGAGGAGAAAGCAGGGTCTGCGATGGGGGGGGGGCGAAGGTTGTTCAGTTCCCCACCCCCTCACCCATAATCTTCCCTTCGTCACAAATGCAACGGGAAAGCCAATTGACAGCATCAATAATTTATTGCAATTAGATTATGCAAATTTTTGGAAATCAACATTACAACATGCAAATGGGGTGATTTGAAAAAGGGAAGGTTAAATTGAGAAATGGGTTATTTCGCAAAACGTGGAGATGCGAGAGAAATTACACGTTTGAAATTTGCAGCCATGCGAGGGTCTGATATGATGCCGGAATTAATTTAATAAAATTTTCAACTTGCAGATGAGTTATCAAAATGGCCTCAAAGGAAATTAGAAAACGCAAATTCGGATAAAAAGTTTCTTGACACTTGGTGTCCGCCAGGATGGCCATGATTGAACCTACATTACTAATGAATGAGGTAAGTTAATTTGGTCACCTTAAAGCGTCACATATTTTCGAAAATCTGTGAAAATTTGATTTAAGGAGAACTTTTAGATCTTTTGGGAAAATTGTTCTACCAGCTAGAGCGAGTCAGATTTTGTGAACCAAAAACTAAACTAAAGCGGGTGTGGAAATAAGATTAAGTTCATCTCTATGTAAGCCTGTGTTCTGATACAACAGTTTACATATTGTTATCTATAACATCATTTAATGTGACAGGTAAAACCTTAGTAAATCTTCAGATTGCACAGATGATGGTTTATTAGGTGAAAGCCTTAAAAATCGAGGAAAACCTAGATACAATTGTACGTTTTGAAAAAAACGGAAAAACTTGATGCGAGAAGCACTATATTGACATATTGATACAAATATTCTGAAATATGTCTGAAAACAGTTCTCTTCAGTCCAAGTCATCCAAATCGGTTAGAATTTATTCCTTCACTTGTGCTTTTATATATATATATATATTCTCATGTATGCATGAGAATATATTATATTCTCCAAATTGCTAAAAGGACTAAAAGGCTATGCAATGGCCAAATTTCATTTAAATCTAATAATTTTCAAGAAGTTGTGATTTTTTATTGGATTCTACGTTTTTATGACTCAGTGTTGTAATGATCCTCTGGGGCTAGTCCCACGCGTGGTAAGAATGCGAGGGACTGGGGCTGATGTTTGGAATGTCCGGTTTGGAGCGCAGGCAAAGTGTAAAGAGTTGTGCAATATGTATGTTAGTTGGTTTGGAATGTTCTCGAAAGATCTACATTCCTGCTGCCCAGGTGGCCACCAGGGTGGGTAGAAACTGATTATAAAGGGAACCTGGGCCAGCAGGAAGGGCAGTGCGGATTTGGAGCCTGACCTAGCTGGTCAGCCTCCTTCTTGTTTCTTATGTAAATTCGTGCATTTAAGTTGTGTTTTTGATAAGTCCAGCAAGTTGGCGGGCAGCTGTCAACGTTGAGTTCTGTTTTTTGAGTGATTAAACAATTGGAAATCTACTGTCGTGGCCAGTCATGTTTCCTGCATTCAGGGTGCACGGAGCAGGACCTTACAGTGTGTATATCCATGTATGGACAAATGTTTACATGTTCAAATAGCCATGTATACATGTCGACTGCCCACATCCCCACTGCCCACATCCCCACTGCCCAACTGGTGTCAGTTATCTTGAGAAGTGCTGGATATCATGGCAGAATACCATTGAAGAAGCTCATATATCAGCAAGGTTAACAAAGCCAAATGTCTACACTTTACAAGAACTCGAATTAACAAATCACAGACCTTCTGGGAATTGGAAATTTTCAGTGATGAGTCGAAATTTAATGTATTTTCGTCTGATGGTAGTTAGTTTTTTAGGAAGCCAAAAGAACAGCTGAAAACACAAAACGTGTGCCCAACAGTGAAGCATGGTGGTGGAGGAGTTTTAGTATTTGAACATTATACAACATTATTTTTAAAAAAATGCTGAAAAACTTGGACTTAATTGGTCATTTCTCTTTCAACAAGATAATGCCACAAAACATATAGCCAAATGTGTCAAGGAATGGCTCATCTTTAATGTGGATAAGCAGCTTCATACACCTCCACAATCTCCAGATTTAA
>JAQGAE010004688.1:0-12354 GCA_034696685.1 Julus scandinavius | reverse complement strand
CAACTCAATCCAGAACATGTTTCCAACTCAATCCAGAACATGTTTCCAACTCAATCCAGAACATGTTTCCAACTCAAACCAGAACATGTTTCTAACTCAATCCATCACATGTTTCTAACTCAATCCAGCACATGTTTCTAACTCAACCCAGAACATACTTCCAACTCAATCCAGCACATGTTTCCAACTCAACCCAGAACATGTTTCCAACTCAACCCAGAACATGTTTCCAACTCAACCCAGAACATGTTTCCAACTCAATCCAGAACATGTTTCCAACTCAATCCAGAACATGCTTCCAACTCAATCCAGAATAGTGTTTCTAACTCAATCCAGAATAGTGTTTCTAACTCAATCCAGAACATGTTTCTAACTTAGCACTTGCAAATTCCATACAGCAATGCGATATGTTCATTTTATGCATGTGTAACCGAGGCAACAAATGGGGCGAATCATTTTTTTACTGTGTAGATTTGTAGAACACGCTCAAGTTGTTCAACAAGCACGTTTTTGGCAAGTTATCATTTTCACGAGGGTTACAATATGCACCTGATGAGCCGTGGGTGTCAATGGGCGTAGTGTTTTCCCTGATGCAAACTGATCTTTTCAAAAGCCATGCCCTGGACGCCGAAGCGAGACCTGCGAAACCCAAACAATCCAGTGGGGTATCATCAAACCTTTTGCAAAAAATGTACATATGGGCCCTCGTGACTGCTGACAACACCCCTGTGGTGGGAACGTCCTATTTGCAAGAGCTGCACAAGAGCAAACAGAAGACTCTTGCAATGCATAAATCAAGGTTCGGCCATCGAACTAAAATAGCTGGAAATGCGATGAAGACGGTGGGGACGCCACCCCCACTGGCCAGTTCTCCACCTCCGTACGTCTGGACGGCGCAAAAACCATTCGTTTTTTTTTATTTACAAGAATGCCCTCCAACAAACCTCGACCTTTCAAAAAGTTGAACAAAGAAGTGACTTACCACTCGTAGTTCATTTGCGTAAATTCACCGAAAACAAACACGTGAGCATGCAAATCTCGACCGAAATAAAGACATGTATTAGTCACGTTGGGTACTGAGACACACGCACCCACCCGCCAGGAACGCGTGGGCAGGACCTCAGGGCAACCATGGGATGCGTGGGGTCACTTCAAGCAACAACCCTTTTTGGAACTCGCTTTCCAGGAATAATCCCAAGCTGTCGATTGTGGAATTTAATATGATCACTAAACTTGGTAAAGGCAAATTGCATGGTTGCTCAACTGTGGATTTGTCTGTTGTGTATTTATGTAAATATTGTGTATGCACTTACTATGTATCTGTTGGGAAATTTTTGAAGTTAGGGTTCATTGATAACTTCAGTTTTGTTTTCCACCATTGATAATTACAACTAATTAGCTATTCTTAAGTGTGATTAGTATGGCTCCATCAATGTGCAACTTGCAAATGGATTTCCATTTTTCCAAAACAAAAAAAAAAAAACAATTTTATGACCAGGGGGTAGAATTTCGGTAATATGTATTTTAAATGCCCAATTAAATAACCCTGCTTTAAAAAAAAAAAAAAAAAAATATTGCAGTCATAAAAAATGGCATTCACTGAACTGTTTAGGATCCGTTAGCAATCAACGTTCCTCGATTTATGCACCTTGTGTCGGAAATGAAGGGTCAATCCACCTAGAGTTCAAACATGACATAAGCAATGGAAATACCAACGATATAATTGGTGTACCTTAACAATTACGCAAGATTATTTATTAACCGCTTGGTTATGTGTACAATAGGAAGAGGAAAAGATGGCGTCTAGGTTCATTGGCACACACATCATAAAAGGCCACTCCGATAATTTTGTTGTTGTTGCAAAAGTCTTCTCCCAAAATTCCAACTTCCCCTATAAGCTTGCCAAAATCTCACGCCAGATGGATGATACAATGTCGGTAGTTGTTGTTTTTATATCGGATTTTTCCGATTAACAGAAATGTCCCGAACAGGACAACAAAACCCCAGCAGTTCCAATTAACCTGGTGCTTAAGAGGGATCGCAACCCTATCCTTTTCAATGGGTCGAGCTTGCAAAGATACTCACAGTTGAATGAGGGAGGTTTGGGTGGAAGTGAGAATTGTTTGGGGTGGCTTGAATGCTCAGCTAGGGGCTCCGCTTGCCGTTCTTCACTTTGAAATGGTAGATTTTTTAAAATTAATATACAAGTTTGAAAAATGTTCGATAGTTTACACACGCTGCCAGCATGAGATAATTTAGTAAATTATAATTTAAAAAGTGTACTATTTTAAAGTGAAAAATGACAAGCGAAGACCCTTGCTGATTTATTAAGCTATTTTAGACAATTTTTATTTTTATCTAATCTTTTTTTGTTTGACTGTGAGTGTCTTTGCAAATTTGACCCATTGAAAGGGATAGGGTTGTAATCCCCCTTACATTTAAAGCATAATCTGGTGTTTAACACACATTTCAAGCTTAGCCTGGTGTTTAACACAAATTACATGGCATAATCTGGTGTTTAACACAACTTACATGGCATAATCTGGTGTTTAACACAAGTTACATGGCATAATCTGGTGTTTAACACAAATTTAAAGCAGAATTCCACACCTTTCCAAAGTGTTGAAAATCCAAGTATCCTGTCCTTCCAACCCTTTCCCTTTCACCCCTGTGTGGAATGTTAACATTTTTAATCACTTCAAAAAAAAAATAATAATAAGAAAAAAAAGGGGTCAATGTGTTGCATTCAAAAACCCCGATAATGCTTGCAAATACTGTAATTACAGCATTGGGTTTCGTAAACAATAACATGTTCTCTCGTCCAACATACACGTATACTGACCCGCAGTCAACGACGTGAACTTTGAACCCTTAATCACAGAGACAGCCACATAATAGCACTGCATGTAATGAATTCTAACAGATTTGAGGCAAATGCCAAATGTACGGTTCTAGAGCTCAATTCCACCTGTTGCATTACCCCTATTTTTAGACCGCACGCGCCCTCTAGCGCCACGGGTCTTATGAACACCTTCCTTTGTTGATAACTGCTACCATCGCCTTAATCTTGCACGCATACATAGTGCACAATTTAAATAGATTTTAAAATAAACGTACTAAAAACCCCATCTTACATTTCCATTGAATGCCCATGTCCACTATACACAATGAGAGATTCTTATTACGGATGATAAAATAAATGCATGTTAAACATGCAAACTATATACAGAAGAAGTTTTATAGGGCTCCAGAGTAAGTATTTTGGTCAATGTGACAGGCATAGAGGGGGGAATAAACTCGGCCACTTGGACTTTTTTTTTTCCTTCTCTTCCTTTTAATATAATAAATTATTAAAACGGAATTTCCCATCGTTCTGTCCCGTGCCTAAAAAAAATAAATAAAAGGATTTCTTGTTGTTGTTTTTAGCATTATCTAACATCCCGAGTTTAATGCTCTCGTAAAGTTCTCCATTCGCATACGGAAACTCCTAGTTTTATGTATATAAGGAAAGAGATGCTGTTTGGAGTACAAGTACTGAGAGCACCAGATATGCCAATGACTCCCATGAATAAAAACCGTCATCTCTGAAAGTGAAAGCATTTGTGTCCTGTATGGGGTCACAGGTCGAAACACGAGATGCTATGCCGTGATATGACATGTTGTGTGTTGTGTGATTAACGTCAGTTCTGTTCGTTCCAATTATGCATGCGGAAAAACGGTACCATTTGACAGGTTCAAATGCTTATTGTTGCTTACAAGCAATGTATTTGTTATCTTATCGGTGGTTAAACGATAGAATTCATGGTGGCGGAAATACATCCTTCTAGAGAGAGGATAAAAATGTGACATGTTCAAGAATCTCTAAGAACCCTGGGAACATGGATGCTCGAATGCTTTTAAACTGGTTCACTGTCTATTAAACACTAACGAACAAGAGCTCCTGGGTGGAAAAATCATATATGGGCCATACAGTAGAACCTGTCTAAAAGCATACGCGTGAGACGAATGAAAAATATGCTTTTAGACAGGTTTATTTATAAACGCGGGTCCCAAGTCGGGACTGGGACATTTTATGCTTTTAGAGAGGTTATTCATTTACACTGTATGCATTTAGACAGGTATAAACTTGTACATCTCAGTAGTAATACCTTAAGAGGAATTACAAGTTTACAACCCTATGCTTTTCAATGGGTTAAATTTGCAAAGATATTCACAGTTAAATAAAAAAGTCTAAATAAAAATAAAAATTGTTTAAAATAGCTTACTAAATCAGCAAGGGCCCAGTCTTGTCATTTTTCACTTTCAAATAGTGGATTTTTAAAAAATTAATATACTACAGGTTTGAAAAATGTTCAGTAGTGTGCAAGTTGTGAGTGCAAAAATTCAAATATGTAACAGTTAGTAGCTATTAATTTTCAAAAATAATTACTATCTTAACGTGAAAAATGACAAAACTGGGCCCTTGCTGATTTATTAAGCTATTTTAAACAATTTTTATTTTTATTTAAGCTTTTTTGAGTTCGTAAAAAATGTCCGTTAATTTGCACATTCTGCCAGCAGGTGGCAGCATGAGAATACAAATTAACGGACATTTTTCGAACTTGTTTATTAATTTTAAAAAAAATCTACCATTTCAAAGTGAAAAACGAAAAAGTGATAGCATTGCTGATTTATCAAGCTATTTTAAACAATTTTTATTTTTATTTAATCTCTTTTTGTTTGGCTGTAATTGTGTTTTAAAATTTCACCCATTGAAAGTGATATGGTTGTGATTCACCTTAAGGACTGCGAGTTGCCATTGCTTCAATATGGCGACTGCCCATGGCTTTATAATCTCGTTACCCCTCGTTATTATTACCAGGCCCCTCTGCGGCGACGTCCTTTGCATCATAGTACTAATCACATATTTTTGTTGTCGCCATATTTTTTGTGTCAGCATTTGCGTCGGTTAACCTTTCACCTCTTCGGCTAGTTATTTATCATTTAGAAGGTTAGGAACCTTTTTACTTCCCCCTTTGCATACTTGATGGAGATTTCTTTTTTCCCATGATTATTATGTTGCCTCACGTCTCCTATATTTCACTCTGGCTCAGTCTGTCAGTTCCAAATTGTTGTACACAGTGGAAGCCATTTGGTAATCTAAGTACCTACTTGCTCGATGTTTTCGCATATGGAATGTACATGTATTTATAAACAATGATACGCCACAAGTCAGGGACAACATGCTCGAAGGAGTTGCATGGTCAGCAACTTGAAAATAAATTTGAACTGGAAACATGCTGAAACACAGTAGCCCACTACAATTACATTTTTCAGTCAATATACTAGGGCATAATCTTAGGAATATTTTGAGTTCCTTCATATCCAACACCTATATATATACAAACTGCAATCCAATTTACAACTTTTGTCTAATACAAAATCAAAAGCATATAGGGACCATTCAAAAAGGACGTCCTGAAGAGGGGGTAAGGGTCTGCTTGCATATGGACACAAGTGGACATGGGGAAAAAAGCCATTATGGACGTCCACTAATAATAGTATTTTTCGGTTTTTGAATTTTCTGTTTAATTGAGTTGTAAAAATCAGTGAAAGGGGAAATTGACTCTGGAAAAAAATGTGTCCCCAGTCCTAAATGTATTTCAATTTGGAAAAGTCGGTTATTATGCTTAACTTTGTGTTAAACACTAATTTTATGCTGGAATTTCACATCGAGGTCAGGAAATTTCTGTTAATCAGAAAAGTCTGGAAAAATGTCGTGAAATTGTTAGTGAGGTGGGTACTTGTAAAATTATAGGAAGAGCTTTGTATGTTTCAAAATTTTTTTCTGGACACCCTACTTTTCAAAAAAATCAAGGACGTCCAAAAAAGGAAGGGACGATTTTTGGAAGAATTTCGGGGACGTCCTTTTTGAATAGCCCCACATGGACATATGTTACAATAATATGCAGCATGTCCATATATGACTATAAATATTATAGTAAATGTTATATATTTAATATGCAAACATCATTTTAATATTGTACATGTATATGCCTTAAACAATAATATAAGTCAAATGTTATACTTTGAAATAAATACCTTATTTCAGACATATATATGGGGCATGATAAGGCCTTATATAATTTTTCAACCAGGTGTATTCCACTTATTATCTAACTTTGAGCCCAATCTTAATTACCGCTTAATCCATATTTAAAAGTTCGCATCTCAGTTGGTCTAAATATCATAAAACCACATTTTCAACGTCATTATTTCATTAATTATTCAGTACGTGGGCATGATATATGTGTATTGATAATTTCCCTTGTGATCATGTGCTAAACTAGCTTATAGCCCTGTTAATGCCGCTATATAACCTGCAAACTTCCAACATATTTTCGTTGAAAAAAGTCAACATGTACAGACTCGTCCTACTTCTAAATGCGTTACACGAACGTATAAATAATGAAATTACATTTTAGAGTCAATATAAGGGCAAAATCTTTGGAATATTTTTAGGATGCAAATCATGCAATGGCTGCAGTTCCTCCACATCACATCTTTATAAAAAACACATCCCTAAAAATGTTTCCTGTAAGGTAATGATGGTTTTCCTTGGCAAATTAACTTAGTCAAAGGTCAACATTCCCTTACAATAGACTGGGGATTATTTGAACAATTCATAAAGATGCTTCCTGTAAGAAAACTATGGTGGTCCTTGGCAAATTAACCCAGTCAAAGGTTAACATTTCCTTCCAGTAGACTGAGGATTAACTGTCCTATCTAAAAACTATGTTTCCTGTAAGAAAACTATGGTGGTCATTGGCAAATTAACTCAGCCAAAGGTCAACATTCCCTTCCAATAGACTGGTGATTAACTGTCCAATCCATAAAGATGTTTCCTGTAAGAAAACTGGTGGTCCTTAGCAAATTAACTCAGTCAAAGGTCAACATTCCATTCCAATAGACTGGGGATTATCTGTACAATTCATAAAGATGCTTCCTGTAAGAAAACTATGGTGGTCCTTGGCAAATTAACCCAGTCAAAGGTTAACATTTCCTTCCAGTAGACTGAGGATTAACTGTCCTATCTAAAAACTATGTTTCCTGTAAGAAAACTATGGTGGTCATTGGCAAATTAACTCAGCCAAAGGTCAACATTCCCTTCCAATAGACTGGTGATTAACTGTCCAATCCATAAAGATGTTTCCTGTAAGAAAACTGGTGGTCCTTAGCAAATTAACTCAGTCAAAGGTCAACATTCCATTCCAATAGACATGGGGATTAACTGGCCAATCCCTAAAGATGTTTCCTGCAAGAAAACTATGATGGTCCTTGGCAAATTAAGTCAGTCAAAGGTCAACATTCCATTCCAATAGACTGGGGATTAACTGTCCAATCCCTAAAGATATTTCCTGTAAGAAAACTATGATAGTCCTTGGCAAATTAACTCAGTCAAAGATCAACATTCCACTCTAGTAGACTTGGGATTAACTGTCCAATGCATCCAAACATTAACTAGTGAGAAAGCTTATAAAAGCAATTGCATGTAACACGAACACGTAACAAATGTAGATCGTCCATCATATTGGAATTCAAGACAACTCCCAATCAAAACCAAAGACATCTGGATGACATCCAAGAATGAGACAGCTTAAACGTTTATTTGCTCATCATAATTTTGCTTGTAATGGTGCTTAAAGAAAACTTTCTTAAGATGCAACTTCAAGGCAATTTTACATTCTCAGAGCATTAAGTCTAAACGTAATGGCAGCAATGGGGATTTAACTTAAGTCACCACTACCATTGAACCCGTTCGCAGTGAGATTGCAAAGCTACCAGAGTTGGCAGCAAGCCTGCATCTGCAAGGTCACATGTTAAGTAGACTTCCTGGAACCCCGCCGCCATTTTATGCAGGTCATGTTGATATCTGGGTTTCCTTGACTGGTGATTAAACGTTTCATTTTGCTAATACATGATCTCCAAGGCATCCATTTTAATTTTCTTGGCTTTTCAGCAAAATGTATGTTTAACTTGTTTTATCGAAACGCAACACTGTTGTCTTGTAGTTAATGGCTTGTCCTGCAATTAGTACTCCTCTAATTATGATTTATTCTTTTAAAACTATGATTACGCTGAATTTCTCATCTTCTACAGACATTCGTAAACATTAAAATGCAATGGTAAAAATCATAACATATAATGAGAAATGTATTTGAGCATAATTAAAGGTCACATGATTTTGAGAAGTAATTTACATAATTCATGGATATTAATGCACATTAAGTCTCTAAAGGCTACACTTTAGAAAATTACTAGGCTTAAAGTTAGTTTCCATGTATAATATACAAATTGGTGAATCTATACTGGCTCATATGGAGCAATCCAATCTAAAAACAATGTCTTGATAAATGTCAAATTAGAAATTCAGCTCGTTAACTTCTCAATTTAGCATTGCCCCAAAATCCCGCCCGAATAAATTTTACAAATTTCAAGTCGAACCGCCATTTTTACCTAAGAAAATCACTGCGTTTAAAATCACACTTTTAAATGCAGAAAAATTGTATTTCTAAAACAGAAGATTGTTTTTTTTACCTTAAAAATCGTATTTTTACCTATAAATTTATAGGTAAAAATACCTTTAAAGGTATAATATTAAAAATAAATTGCACTTTTGCATTAAAACTGCGATTTTTCTTAGGTAAAAATACAATTTCTATTTATATCTGGACCAATTCTTGGTTCTGCAGGACCCAGTAGAACCTGTCTAAATGCATATACTCTTGGGACTGGTGAAAAATATGCTTTTAGACAGGTTATGCATTTATACCGTATTCACACACAATCTACTCACCAGGGGACTGACTCTGTGACGTCAGAAACTAGGAAGCAGAGATTAACCTTAAAACAAGGGTACAGGCCACACAGAACAGTCTGCTACAGGACAACAACAGCGCTTTTGCTAAAATTGTTGTATTCTTTAGTTGTCTTGTGTAGTCTGCTACAGGACAACAAAGGCGCTTTTGCATCTACCGTTGTCATCATTTCTATATGTCGCTGTATATGAGACGAGATCTGATGTGCGCATGCTCACACACTAGCCTATCTGGTAGCAGACGATATTCGGTTGTGTGTGAATAGGGCATGATCAAGTTTTTGAATGACGTCATCAGTGTCAGAATATCTTCATATTGACAATTAATTAGTGCCACCACATTGACAACAATGGACTCTACCTTCTTTATACCCAAATTTGCCACCACATTGACAACAATGGACTCTACCTTCTTTATACCCAAATTTTGATTAGAATTTCGTCTTCATACTTGGCTCCCATTGTGAAGCCCTTCAACCGATAGCACAAGGGCTTCTCTATCAAACTAAGGGCAACCATTTGCTTTATCTAGAATAGATTCTAGAGCGTGTAAGTGCCTTCCAAAGTGGTAGCAACGGGGACTAAGTCCACTGAAAAAGAACACACAAAGTAAGGGGGGAAAGGGAACAGACGTTTCATTTATCGAAAACATGTTCATTGCCGATGACTTGTCACTACAATGAGAATACAACAGATTGCACTTCCATCATGAAGTAAACCAGCCATCTGCGCACGTCACATTGTTTTTTGGAAAACAACTGTTACCCTATATAAGTATAAAAATACAATATGACAAGGTGAGGGCAAGTCTAAAATGCCCCAATTAATCGGAGAGAAACTGCTAATGAGGTTTGCTATTATGACAAATATGTTGATAACTACTTGTACAAACACTGAAAAGCAACATTGGTAATCATGATTCCATGATTCCTTCGAACATGTTCCCATGTGTATTAACCAGCAGAATGGGAACAAGTGAACAATGTCGATTTTCTTGGCGTTTTAATAAAATATGTCAGAATTTACAGTAAAAAATGCAAACATAAAATTTATTACAGCCTAAAAAATTGCATTTGCATAAACAATTGGGAACAATTTAGGAAAAGAACCATGAAGGCCAAAAATTCTAATACTGTGCCAAACAATGGGACATAGAACCATAGATAAACTATTCTTGATAGTTTTCTAAAGATGCATGGGTCTCCACTGACGGTAACATGCAACACGCAAACAATCTACACAAACCTGAAACAATGAATACATCAATCAACATGTTGCTGAATTCACCAAGATTTGAAAGAAAAACTGAACAAATGTGTCCAGCATTTAGGTCCGCATTTGAGCACATGGCTGAAGCCCCAAACACACTAGACTCACTTTCGGAACTCACTTCTGTCCGCTCCGATGTGCTACAGCGCACATGTTTGTCGTGCCAAAGAAATTTAGCAGAAGTCAGCGCACAACTAGTGCGCATGCGCAAACTCAACTTTTATTCATTATTTGTTTCAGCAAAACATGTTGCCTTCAGTGGCGACCTGGCTTAAACTTCACATCAACACAAAAATTAGATAAATGAAACAAACGAGTTTTGCAGAAACTGCAAGTTTAAAAATAAAGTTTCTCTATAATGAGGCATTTATTAGAAAACGTACAAAAACACAGCGGCCACATTAGATGATTAGAAGCCGAAAACAATGTTGCCTCGCCCTGTACATAAAACCCACCACACATCCAATCTTGGATAATAATGTTTCAATTTAAGCTCTATCGGGTAAATGTGCTTCAACCGACATATAATTAGCTTCATCGCGGCCATTTTATTGCCCAAATAAGCAAGACCAGAAACAGTGAAGAAGGGAAAGACAAACCATTTGAGACAAGACAGAACAAAAGTGCCTCAAATTCCATTTGCTGGAGAAAGCGTCAAGCAGTGTTTCCTGGAAACATTACAGTCTACATCACGCTTCCATAATTGAATAGTTCAGAATCAATGAAACAGATGTAGCAAAAATGGTTTTCATCAGTCGGAACGGGAAGTACATATGGAATGAACACATCATTAAAAAAAGCACAACTGAGCCACCATATTGTGGGTACCTTTCCCGTGGGTTTTTATTATTGAAGAAAATGAGAAAGTGGAAAAAAGCTAAGGACAACATCGGGACCAATTTATTTGGACATTACAGTCCAAACTACAGAATCACATGGTCCGTGAATACTCCAATAAAGACCAACAAATATTTCGTTCTTTGTTGGTATTAAGCCTTATACAATTTTTATCATACAGGGTGAGGCAGAATGCCCGATTCTTGAGGTGGACTATTTTGGTCATATATTTAGGTACACCTATACTTCGCTATACGGCTGCTCTTTATACAGTTTTTCGCTATAACGGCCTTTTTTAATTATAGCACTATATCGATTTACGGCCCACAATATTTCGTTATAAAGGCCAAAAAATGTGATAAATTACCCCAATTTGCACAAACAAGGTCGTATTTGGCACAATAAAACAACTTACATTTTTCACTTCGTTTAAATGTCGGTATGGACCAGAAGAAACATACAAGAAAAATACTTGAGTGTAGGCACCTAAGACACATTTCGTGAAACAAGGAAGGAGCCTCATATTGGCTGGCACAAGGCTTTTGTCAACGTCTGTATTTCATGACGTAGATGATTTGACGAAGTGCTTTCAGTTTCGCAGACGACGTTTCAAAATTGAAAGGATGTGTTGCGATACCCTACGTCATCTTGTACAGGCTTTGGTAAAAGCGCCGTAACCAGAACACATAGGAGATATTTTTTCCTTTGATCCGGACCGCCTCTCGAGCGATTGCTAGGACACATCAGAAAACATCAAAATATGTCAGAAAATGGTCGTTTTTGACACATGTTTCACAAACATTTCTGGACACATCAAGGTATCATGTGTATGTTTCATGTGTCTTAATGTTTCTTTTGGTCCATACGCACCTTAAGAAAGAAAAAAAAATGAAAATCCCAATGCAGAAGAATTGATTCGTTATACCGCCAACTTTTCCGGAACGTATCTAGGCCGTAAAGCGAGGTATGGGTGTATTAATTATGCAGGACCCAGCAGAGAAAAGAATTGGCCCAGGTCAAATAGAAATTTCATTTTTACTTATATGCATTTTTTACCTACGAATCATTGCACTTTTACTGCAGAATAATTGAAATTTTAAAACTGAAAAATCGCACTTTTACTGCAAAAGTGCAATTCCTCTTTTATATTTTGCAGATTCCACTTAAAATGTGCAAAATTTCTAGAATTTCAGCCTTATATCGTAAAGGTGGGACTTCACCGCACCAAAAGCAAAAGCAAAAGCAGAGTTTTTGAAAACATGTTGAAAAACCATGTTTTTCAAAACTTGCTTTAGTTTGTATGTTTGCATGCTATTGAAAAAATGGTGTCCCAACTGGAAAAAGCAAAAAAATGTTGTAGATTTTAGGTTGCTATGCACAGAATGGCACTC
>JAQGAE010004687.1:0-12356 GCA_034696685.1 Julus scandinavius | reverse complement strand
ACCTCGACCTGGGAGCGAACCCAGCATCTTAGGATCGAGAGGCAAGCACGTAGCCCACTCGACCGCCGGCGTCGGCATATATTTATATAGAAATACTGTATACTCAGACATAAGTGGGCATAAATTAGGTCCAGAGAGTACTAGTGTGCCACTCTTCGTATAGCAGCTTATAAGTAGGCTACTAATTAGCTTCTAAAAATGGTCAACAGATGTCGTATGTGGTACGAAAGTTGTAGCAGGTATAGTTTGTATATATTTGTTGTATATTTTCCATACATGTTTTTGTAAACAAAATTTCAGGGTGGTCATTTTGTGGATCTTGGAAGACAGGTTCCATAATAAAAAAAAATTCCCTGATAAATATGACACCTATTGTGGTCAGTTTGCCCGATGGCAAGTGGGGTCCTGATGAAGTGGACAATATGCTAAACATGTTAATTCCATTTTATTAACATAATAATAGCTTTTTAATATTCATTGATTTCCTAAAAAAAGAATTAATTGCATCATTTTTCAACGTAGGTATTTTTTGAAAATTGAGATAATATTTTTAGACCCAGTCCTTCACTGGGGACCACTGTGAACCATTGTTACTAATAACATGGTGGATATATTTCAATTAAAATTTTGAAATATTTTCCTGAAACCAGAAACAAGATTGACGTGGGTAGTTATTGAATTATTTAGATTTTTCCACCGGTTTATCCACCTGCAACAAACTGAAACTGTATTTCACACACCGCTGTACTTTTCCCCTCTTGGAATCTCTTCAAACGCCTCCCGTAACCTGACCTGTATTGTTTGCAAATAATTATTTTCGGTTTTTTCCCCCCCTGTTTTGGGTGAATAAATTCGATTATGTAACCTATATGTGCGGCTCTATGGAGCATAGCCATATACGAACATTGTCACGAAATTACAGTGTTCACAAAAATCGACAGTTTTGTCACAAGTTTATCCTCAATAATACACGCAGTTTTCTCAATCGTTTCCCCCCTTTTGTACACCATGTTGAAGGTCATGTTTTATACAATTTATAAACGCTTAATTCCTACAATATATACCGTTTTACAGTAGTACGTTATGTGCCAAAGATTGTCACATATACTCATGTTGAGTCGTAAATATGCAAATACTATCTAATTTAAAACATTATATATGGCCATATTATGTCCCATTTATGGATATTTTCACGTGTCTTTAACATATATGGTGTTTTGTGTCGATATATGGAAGGAAATGTCGATTTAAGAACATGTCACAGGCTGTACAGTGTGAGTCATAAAAAAGTAGAACTCAATAAAAAATCACACAACTTGGTGAAAAATGCTTCGATTTAAATGAAATTTCGCACTTACATAGAACAGTAGTGTAGGAACAAAAATTAGTTATAAAATGTGCTCAAAATGTTCTCCGGCGACGTTTACACAAGCCCGGAGTCTAACGCGACATTCTTTGATTGACGAATCGATTATACGCTGGTCGAGTTCAATCCAAGTTTTCTTAATTCGTAGTTTCGAGTCTTCGATATTGTTAATCTTCGATTTGTAAATCTTTTCCTGGAAAACTCCCCAAATTTTGTAATCCACCAGATTTAAGTCCGGACTGTTTGGTGGCCAGTGGTTGGGTTCCATGAACTGTGGCGTTTTCAGTTACACTATAGTTCAACTGTTTCTCGAGCACGGTGAGTGAGCTGGAGCACCGTCTTGTTGAAAAATGAAAAAATCCGAGATTTGTCGGATGTCCGGAAGAAGTTTTTTTTTTGTTCCTACACTACTTTTCTATGTAATTGCCAAATTTCTTTTAAATCGAAGCATTTTTCACGAAGTTGTGATTTTTTTTTATTGGGTTCTACTTTTTTATGACTCACAGTGTATATTGAATTACAGTAATTAGAAATTAGTTGGTATTTGTACATATACGTTAAGAAATGGTCATATATTGGCATAAATATCATATATGGGTATACATATACTTTTTCCACCCGTACCAGTTTCACATTATCCATACGTGCTGCCATATAATAATACGGAAATAACCAACAAAATATATATCATACATTTGTTTTATGATCACTCTAAATGAATTAGGTTGTCTACAACGCTTGCTTGCAGTTATGTGTTTATTCGAAGATTAATATAGATCACGACAATCAGCTATTAGAATCCCATTCCTCTTAAGAATCTAGGACATTGTGGGATTTTATATGTTTACGGTTCCATCGATTAATTCATTTTTACTACTTACATTACTATACTATGATAACCCATTTTTATGCTAACGGTATTATATTTTTTGTAAATATTTTTGTAATGCATATCAGAAATTGAAATGTATACCCATATGTGCTAATCTATAACCGTAAATGTCCATATATGACCAGAAATCCTCGTATATGTGCATCTATGACTAGAAATCCACATATATGGCCATAAATCCACGTATATGTCCATATATGACCAGAAATCCACTTATATGGCCAGCAATCCACGTATACTTATGTCCATATATGGCCAGAAATCCACATAAATGTCCATATATGACCAGAAATCCATATATATATATTCCCATATATGGCAAGAAATCCACTTATGTATATATTCCCATATATGATCAGAAATCCGCTTATATGGCCATAAATCCACTTATATGCCCATATATGGCCAGAAAACCACATATATATATATATATATATTCCCATATATGACCAGAAATTCACTTATATGCCCATATATGATCATAAATCCACGTATATGTCCATATATGACCAGAAATGTACATATAGGACCACATATGACCTTAAATCCACATATATGACCAGAAATCCACGTATATGTCCATGTATGACCAATTCTTGATTTGGCTATATACAGTATGGCCATGTACATGACAATGTATGTGACAATTAACATATATACTAATAAATAGGAGAATAGGAAAGCAATACAGAAATAATAAAATGTCTTTATAATGATTTTGATATGTTTTTCATTGGATATTCAATGAGTGGTTTAAATTGGTTATGAATGTTTTAAAATCTTACTTCCTGATTCGATTATATTTTTATTATTTCTTACTTCGTTACGTGACAGGCCAAGTGATATTCACATTATGCATATTTGACATGGAACTGTTAGTTGATTATTTAAATTAGACCTTCGTGAACTCAGTTTTATACAACACTGGTTATAAATAGTTATTCAACCACGGTTCACTGCAGTACATTTTTATATTCACTCATGGATTTATTTTAGCGTTTCTAACGTAAATTTCATGTTTTTCGAAACCTTCCCAGGTGGAAAAATTATGTATATGACACATTTATGGATATCTTTGATTATGTGAAATGCCATATATGGACCGATATGTAAATACCGGGGTATACTTTCTGTATTTAAATGTACTCTATATGTGCCATATTATTCAATAATCTAACTACTGTAGAACCTCGGTGAAAAATATGCTTTTAGACAGGTTAATTTGTATACATGGGTCCCAAGTTGGAATCGACAGATTTTATGCTTTTAGAGAGGTTATTCATTTACACAGGTTCTACTGCATACACATTTTCATCCAAATGCAATATATATGACCCTATAGAACATGGTGATTGAGTTTTCGCCAGTGGTGACATTTGGATCACCTGTATGCCTCTCGCTCATTGGTGGTCAAGGTGAAGCATGTGACGTGACGTCACTGTTCCCGCCATGCCAGTGGAGGTAGAGCACGTGCGCCGCCATCCGTTGACCCGCAGCGTTATTATTCGAGAAGGTGGTTGTTGAGGGGCAACGGGTGACCCTCTGTCTCTCATTCACACGGTGAACACTGTGGAGAAGGGAACTCACTCGACTTCTTGTAGTAGAAGAAACAAGGATACAAAAAAAAAACCACCAGCATTTGGTTTGGTTTTGCACCAATTAGTCACCAGGTGTTTCAGCGGCAGTTTTTAGATCGACAATGACTTGATCCCGTTGCAGTTTTTTCTTTCTTTTCCTTTTCCCACCCCACACACGATTCTACTCCAGATCTTGATTCCAAAGTACTGCAGAAGAACTTTGGGAATAAGAGTGGTCAAACCCGCCTTCCACGTTCTTTGCATCCGGATTTTGTGCGCGCAATTTGCCAACAACAGCCTGTGAAGTTTTTGTGAAGTTTGTGAACTTTGTAGTTTCCTGTTCGTTCGATTTCGGTGGTCACTTTAGTTGTCTGGACGATGACCCAACTAGGGTGTAGCATAAGATACTCCAAATGGACAGTGTTAAGGGTGCTGCTGGTCGGCATGCTCGTGGCCGGAGTGATGCCACATCCAATGCACATGTACAGAGGTAAGAGGACATTGTCCATTTTTCAGTTAACTTCAGTGAAATTTATTTCCGTGAAGTATCTCGAGTTTCCATGTAGAAAAACATGAAACATGAATTTTGATTTAGCATTTACACACATCAGATATAAACCGGTACCTTTAGTTTTCGTACAATTCTGTTCCAACATTTACACACATCCGTTCAGTGTATATCTTCAGTTTTCATGTAGAAAAAAATAGACCTCCTTTCCCGCGTCTTGTAATTTTCATGGAATTCCTTAGTAGCATTTACACACGTCAGTTCAGTGAAAATCTTGACTTTCGAAAATATATCGTTACCTTAATCTTCCCTATACCTTTCATAGAATTATGTTAAAGCATTTGCGCACATCCGTTCAGTGTAACAAAACAGAAATAAACAATGATATGATTGTAAATAGGCCTTTAATCAACACTGTAAGGTTCTAATAATATGTATATAATTTCGAATTAGAATTTCTAATTTGGAACAGAATGCACGTGCTCAACTATAGAACGCGCGTGAAGAAATATAGAACGCGCGTGCAAATTACATCATTGCAAATTCTTTACACTAAATATTTTAAAATTAAAAAAAAATGAATATTCGGCATAAATGTTCACTGCACTATACATTTTGTAAGACGTACAAACATTTACGTTGTGTGTTGTTGTATTCGGCGAACATTTTTATCATAAGCTTTCCCTAAATATACGTTCATTTTCAATTGTGCATTGAAACTTCATTGTTCTTTGTTTTTAAACACCAGGTTTAACAAAACTGGTTCAACTGGCCGTTCTGATGAACGTGTATTTTTCACAGGTACAAAGTTTGTATTTGTAAATTTTTGATATGTTACGTAATCTAGACAACCTGAGGAATTGATGAATTGTGAATTGGCAGGCTAAAACTTGCAAAACCCGAAATAAAATGTGCGCATTTTTAATGCAAAACTCGCGGACAGGAATAACCTGGTTAAGGTCAGAGGTCAGGGCTATTTCCCGTAGGTTGCCTTATTTAAATTTTGTTTGTAGAAGATAAAAATAGTGATAAAACAGAATTACGAGTCTGCTCGCTGCGACTCTGCATGAGGAAATATGTGAAAAAATTTAAAAAATGAAAACTTAAATGGTACTTGAATTTTGACACAAAAGTTCAAAATGACTTTTCAAGGTCTAGCTTGATGGCGGTCAAAATATATTTGAAGTTACATGCGTCTTTTCTCGATTTTTGGTTATTAATCATAGTTTAGAATCGTAAAGTTATAGACAATGTCCTAAATGGCCTATGTAGGAACATATTAAGGCACGTATAGCCCATGTAAGGGCATAATAAGGCACCTATGATCTATATAGGGACATGTTAAAGAACGTATGGCCCATAATAAGGCACGTATGGCACATGTAGAGATTCCATGTCTCTACATGTGTAATGGCCACCTAATAATAAATTAACTGTGTAACTTAGTGGTGTATGTCAAATATACAGTACATCTTCCATTAAACCCCTCTGGTTTGAGTACCTGGAAATGCAGGAGGTTAGTTTTTTTTTTGTTTTGCCAGAGACTAGCAGTTTATTAACTGGCAGTGTTTTCATTGTTGTATATTAAGTACCTGTCAGAAATTTGTAAAAATAATGAAAATTTAGTTTGAAAACCCATTTTTTAAAACTTTTTTGTTATGAAAGTAAGACAGGTTTTGGTAAAATTGCATGTACAGAAGCCACTGTATTTTGCTGTTTTCCATTTTTTTTATGAAAAATTTCCCATCAAAAGTTTCTTGTCTCGTGTGCATTAATTGTGATGTCGGCGTTCGTTTTACGTTATCCCCAAATCACCTTCATTGGATCTCTTGAAAATCCCCTAGGGTAAGGTTTCTTGGAATAGTTATTCAAGCTCCACATACGCCTCTGGTGCTTGTTCTTATGCTATATCTGTTTATGTCAAAATCTATAGGATGTTCTTCATCAGCCGGATAGTGAAGCCCAAAAGGGGTGAGGGAACTTTTTGGGTTATTCGCCCAGTCTTACCATTTTTGCCGACAGGTTTGCATCCAGTAAACTACTATTTCTTGGTAGAATATGGCATATGGACAAGTGTGGACCATGATACCAGGCAGGTCTATGAGTACATCAAGGTCTGACTCTTAATCTGTCCACAGCCATTGAAGCCATTCAATGAGATATGCGATGGTTTGGATAGTACATGTGCTGACCCCATTTTTAAAACGACGCCTTCTTATCTGCAATGTAGCTTGTAGAACTGCAAGTTGTTCTTGCAGTCCAACTTGGCATGCCAGCGCAAGCTGTGTTTTTGCACATGTCACAAAATACCCTCAACTTGTGGACCTTGGCAGAGCTGCTTGAATCTAATATGCATGCACACCATATGTGGGCCAAACGCAAATAGCCCAACTGCCCAAGTGAAAAGTTCGTTTAAGTTTCCCTTATGGCAGATGGACAAGTGTGGACCATGAAGCCAGGCATGTCTACGAGTACATCAATGTCTGACTCTTGGGCTTTAGACAATGACAAAGAAGTGATGACAACGCTGGACATAAAGTAAAAGCGCCGTTGTTGTTCTGTAGCAGACTACACAAGACAACTACAGATTACAACAATTTTAGCGATAGCACCTTTGTTGTCCTGTAGCAGAGTACAGAAGACAACTCTGTTCTGTGTGGCCTGTACCCTTGTTTTCAGCCTAATCTCTGCTGCTTGGTTGCTGATGTCACTAAATTTGTTCTCTGGTGAGGAGGTTGTGTGTGAATACGGCTTAAAATTTCTTGGCAGAATATGGTAAATGGATAAGTGTGGACTATGAAGCCAGACATGTCTGAGTATTTCAAGGTCAGAAGTTGGCGCTAATCCTTAGACATCCATTATTAGACATTCAATGAGATATGGGATGGTCTGGATATGGCAGATGGACAAGTGTATACCAGCCAGGCAGGTCTATGAGTATATCAATGTCAGGCACCTGTTGTTAATCCCTGCTCATTCATGCAAGAAGATATGGGATGGTCTGGATTTTCCGGTTGGCAGAAGCGATTAGTCGCAACTCCAACAGAATAGAAAGGAAATATGCAGAGTGGCACACTAACGATCATTGGTCTAATTCAATCCCTCCTTTCTAAAGGAGTAACCATATATAATCTGAACAAATACAGCACCCTCTGGTGGTTGTTCCCATACTATTTCTGTGCGAGTTAAAATCTATAGGATGTTCTTCATAAGCCAGATAGTAGTGAAGCCCAAAAGGGGTGAGGGAACTTTTTTGGGTTATTCGCCCATCTTTTCAATTTTTAAAACATCCGATGAAAGAAGTTGAAATTCTATTATTGTACTCCTTGTTGTTATTCTTATTATTGCAAAAGAAGATCCCAGCGGAAGATTTATTTCATTTAAGATCAAGAGAGCGCGAAAATAAACAAAAACTTGCCATCTTTTCACGCCTTTCGTCTTTTTTTGTAGTTTTTTTAGGGAGTTTTTTTGAAGAAGATTTCAAGATGGGTGGGAGTGGTCACGAAAATTAAATAATTCACCTGTTCATAACATAGTTTTGAGATGGTTTTGAGTGCATGTAAGATGTTTATCCATTGAAAATCCTCGCCAAGGTATGAGGAAATGGATGTCTGTTTTTATAATATTTTCCAGATTTTTGATAAATATCTTCACTTTGAATAATAGGAAATACGAGATGTTACTACAAGTGGGGTGAACGAAAACATGTTTTTTAACATAACAAAACGAGGTCGTTTTTGGATAGCCCCCGTATACGATATTGGATAACTACTTGCAGTATTCACAACATATTTCAGTAGTAATGAAGATACTAAACGTCTTATTGTACAATAACAAAACTAAACAAGATCAAACTAACCCCATCCACTTTTTAAAAGTGTTTATAAACTATGAGGGCTGTTTAATAAGGTCCCAAAATTTGAATTTTTTCAAATAATACGTGGAACCTCAAGTTACGAACTTAATCCGTTCCTTGACTCTGTTTGTGAACCGAAAAGTTCGTGATCCGAATCTATTTTTCCCATTGTAATTAATGTAAATCCGAATATTGCGTTCTTTGTCCTAGAATTTTTTTTAACATGTTATAGCTCATGTGTGGAAATAATACAGAAAGGAAATAAATACAACAGTAATATTAGAAGAAAGATACATCCATGATTTCCAACATTATAGGAAATAGTGACACCCACGTGGTGTCGTCATGCTGACGTTGCTGTGAATCAAGTTCATCCGCAGATTTTGTTTGAGAAATTTACTTTAACAAACATTGTTTCCATTAGGAAAATGTTTATTATTCTACTCTATTCTGTTGTTAATCACATGATTTAAGTCTGAAATCGACGTCATCAATGGATTCAAATGGATTGCATCTGCAATTGGCGTGGATAAAACAAGAGACGAGCTTTTGCCATATTTGCAATTGAGGCTATATCTTTGAAACTAATATAGATTTTAATTTAAATCCTCGGAAATTATAACATTTTTGATGTTACCTGTACCTGTATTTAGTAAAACTTATTAGTAACAAAGATGTTCTGCAGAATTAAACTAGTAAAGCAATTGCAGAAACTCAGATCTTTGATTGGTGGTCCAGAAAAATGTGTTCGTAAACTGAAGCATCGTTCGTGAAGCGAAACGACATGTGGTGTTCGTAAACCGAGGTCTCCCTGTAATATATGACCAATTTCTGATATGTCCATTTATGGACATTGCATATATTCCATATATCATTTTTCAATATCAGTGCATTTCAATCTATGCTACCTGTCAACACTGTACTACTTTATAATGTATATATATGTGTCCAAATGGACTAGTTATTCCATATTTTGATATAAAAACCCAGATATGGCCATAACGTGTTTTCAGACAAACTTTATAATGATATTTATAGATATTGAACAAGAGAAACTCAGTCTGTCCCGTCTAATTGGCATTTAAAATATTCAAATTTGATAAATGTTCAATTGTTGTAGCCTGTGTATCTCTCTTACATACAGTACGTGGTATTTTTATGCACATTATTGAATTTTTCAACGAAGTTTTTTTTAAACATTTTTTTCAGTATTCAGTAAGTAAACGCTAAGTACCTACTAGTTAGCTGATGTGTACAGGTGTGTGGAATGTGGCAATCCTATTGGAATAACGAGACAATGGCCTTTGGGAATTCTTTTCTAAATGATTTTCACATTTTCATGAGGAAAGTTAATTTGAATCCCAATTAACGGTCACGTCGTTCAACCTGAAAATCACCGGTTTAAAACCCCACAAAAAAAAGTTGCTATATGTAGGAGGAGGAGGAGGAGGAGGAGGAGGAGGAGGAGGAGGAGGAGGAGGAGGTGGTTGGGGGATATATCGGTTCGCTAAACCAAGATGTCAAGGGTCATTAAATTAGAATTAGTAAGCAGCTAATTTTTGTTGGATGTTGAATTACAAAACGAAATGCACTCACTGTTTCAACGAGGAAGGAAACCAGTAATTAAAACACGTGTAAAAAAAAAGTGAGGAAGCAGTGTTATATTGCAAGGATTATTTGCTCCAAAATAAGATTGTCCATATATATGTACATATATATGGCCTATATCTACATATATCTAATTTTTATAATTCAGTAGACATGTGACATATTAATATTTTGAGTAACAAGTCCACGTTTTTTTTACACACATCGACATGAAACGCCAAATATGACCGTAATATGGAGAACATATATGTACATGTAAATGAACCTAATATTGCAAATATGGAATACAATATACCATATATGGTCATAATATAGCTTACATGGGGACATATACCATATATGGCGCATAATATACCATATATGGAACGTGATATACCATATCTGGGGCATGATATACCATATCTGGGGCATAATTTACCATCTATGTGGGCATAATATACCATACATATATGGTCATAATATAGCATACATGGTCATAATATACCGTATATGGTGCATAATATACCATATATAGTCATAATATACCATATATAGTCGTAATATACCATATATAGGGCATAATATACCATATATGGGGCATAATATACCATATATGGGGCATAATATAGCATATATGTGGCATAATATAGCATATATGGTCATAATATAACATATATATAGTCATAATATACCACATATGGTCATAATATAACATACATGGGGCATAATATACCATATATGGGACATAATATAGCACAAATGGAGACGTATATGACATATTTCATATTAGGTCATATAGTATATGCGACATACAGTATAACCTGCATAAATGCATCCTGTGGAACCTCTATAAAAGCATAAAATGTTTCGGTCCCGACTTGGGACCAGTGTACATAAATATACCTGTCTAAAAGCATATTTTTCACCGGTCCCAAGCGTATGCATTTAGACAAGTTTTACTGTATTATGGGTATAAGTGGGACATAATATTACATAAAAGTATTTATATGATATCATTTTGCATATATAGATATGTATGACCTTAAAATATACTGTATATGAACATATGTGGGAGAAAATATAATATATAATTCTGCTTTCGGATAGAAAAATTTGTTCCTAGTGTAAAAGTTCTATAAGAAGTTGGTGCATGAGTGATAAAAAGGAAAAGAAAAGTAAGTCAGGTGAAATTTCCGCGTTAACAGGTCATAACTAGCCCGTTAAGTTAACAGAAATCGTTAAAATAGAATTCATTACATATTATTTAAAACATGCTTTTTTCATGCATTTCCCTTGAAATGACCACATCTACCTTCGCTTATCTTATGTGGACCAAATTTGTTATTTTTTTTACGTTGAAATTTCGCCCATTTCTTGGTACATAAAAGGGATGAAGCCGAAATTATGTTAATTTCTTCAATTCCTGTTCTTTTTTCTCTTCGACTGTGGGTATAAAGTAATAGGAAATGTAGGTAGTTTTTGAGTTTAATCGTGAATCTAGGTCTCGGTCGCACCTATTAAACTTCCCCTCTTATAACATTTTTTTTTTTTTGATGAACTTGCTATAGTTGGCACACTCAACTAACGTCTTTAGTCAACTGAGTGGTTTGACCCACCCGGAAGTAAATCATACACGACCATGTAATTTATTCAACCCACCAAAAAGCATTGCGGAATTGACCTACACTCAGTGCCAACTGAATTTTAAAACGGATTTAATAAGAATTAGGGATGAGGGAGTTTCGTGGCCTAGCGGAAAATAATTAAAATGTTGTAATTATGTAAGACAAAGCGCTTGAAATTAGTGCGAAAAATTAGTTCCACGTGGAAAAATTTCTGTGAAATGTATAGATACATTTGATTTGGCGTTAAATTAGAAAAAAATTGTATATGGCCATTTATGATATTTCCATATATTTTGAAAACATATATGGAAGAAAACGTGGACTTGGAATATTTCTTAAATTATTACTTGTAATATGGTCAATTAATACATTGGCACATATTGATTTAAGTGCCATATATGGGTATATATTTCTATATATGTTCATTTCTTAATACGTCCATATTTGCTAAATTTCTCATATGTTCAATTTCTGATATGTCCATATTTGCTAAATTTCTGATATGCCCATATTTGTTAAATTTCTGATATGCCCATGTTACATTTCTGGTATGTCCATATTTGCTAAATTTCTGATATGTCCATATTTGCTAAATTTCTGATAATGCCCATATATGTTAAATTTCTAGTATGTCCATATTTGCAGAATTTCTGATATGTCCATATTTGCTAAAGTTCTGATATGTCCATATTTGCAAAATTTCTGATATGTCCATATTTGCTAACTTTCTGATATGTCCATATTTGCTAAATTTCTGATATGCCCATATATGTTAAATTTCTGGTATGTCCATATTTGCAAAATTTCTGATATGTCCAAATTTGCTAAATTTCTGATATGTCCATATTTGCTAAATTTCTGATATGTTCATATTTGCTAAATTTCTGATATGTCCATATTTGCTAAATTTCTGATATGTCCATATTTGCTAAATTTCTGATATGT
>JAQGAE010004686.1:0-12356 GCA_034696685.1 Julus scandinavius | reverse complement strand
AGAAACTCGATTATCCGGATTTTTGCTTATCCGGATGACCCATGGTCCCAATTAGTCCGGATAATCGAGTTTCTACTATACATTCGCTACTTCCGGAACAAACTGTTTCCCTTTAAATTGATAGGAGGTTTGGGGACGATGATGGATCTAAATCTTTCGGAATCCAATTGGACACGAGCAACGGCGCTCCAGTAATAACAATGATGTAACAACAATAATAATAATGAATGTACAAAATGATTGCACCGATTTCCACCTTGTTGCGAACACACTCAAGAAAGAGACGGAACGAACAAAGGCAGTTGTTGCGAAATGAAACCAGATCATTATTTCCCAACAGTGAATCGCACCATAGGCACCATCAACGAGACATTGCTACCACGCTGTAACGTATAACGAATCTCGTTCTCCAGAGCCCCAATTAGGAAATTCTGACAATTTTTTTAAATTTGCAAACTTTCAGAAAATCCTTAACAATCATGTCATGTTTAATTATAAATTGTGTATCCCCTCATTAAACTTTCTATACTTGTTATGTCTTAACATCACATTTTTGACAAATAATAGGCGAGGCAGGCTGAGACCTGCAGCGCTTTAACTAGTATACATCACATTTTTGAAAATCTTTCGAAAAAATGTGTTTTTTCACATAAAGATTGACAATAGGTTTCATCATCAAGTGATTGTTAGTTTGTAAGAATTCAGACGTACATATAATTTTCACGACTTGTTTATTTTAATTTTCCAGCACAACGTTTCGTGCACTTCGTTTCAGAATTTTGAAATTTAGCCCAGTTTCTAAACAAGCACCATTGTATTTTAACACATAAGTTGTAAATTTGTAAATTATTACTTGTAAAAGATGGCTGCAATAGTGGGGTCAGCCACCATTTCTAATGCCACGTACACATCACAGCAAACACGAAACAAAAGCAGGGTTTTGGAAACATGTTTACGATAAACGTTTGCTCACCAGTTTTCAGTCCAGAAATTTCGTCAAACATTTTACGAAAAAGCATGTTGAGGCAGTCCGGAACAAAGTAAAACATGTTTACAGGCCTTGGCAGGAGCGCCATGACCAGCAAACATTTCATCTGTTTCGAAATATTTTTATGATGTGATCACTATGTTTGGGTAAACCTATTTATCGAAACAAGTCTATGACAACACATTTCGACAAATGGCTTTGCAGAAACCTTGTTTCTGTTTCGTGTTTGTTCAGGTTTGTACGCGCGCGCGGCATAAGGATAGTGAGTTGTGTTTAAATTTGGTTTTTTCTTCTTCTTTAAGCATAATATTTAAATTATCTTATTATGGGGGTTGCAGGCTTGAAATACATATGGAAATCTAAAAGGTCCATTGTGTAAGCCATACTGTATGGTTTTGTCCTGAGAGTTTAGGTAAGTGTAGAATCTAGGAAGTTTATCCATCCTCTAATTAAATTTTCTGCATTTCTTTTTTATAATTTTATGCAAATTTAGTTTCTCCTTTTCTTTAGATTAAGAATGTGATTAGAGGGAATATGCATATTAAGTGATATAGGATAAGGTGAAAAATAATTGTAAAATGTGCAGGAAAATAAAAATAAAACTGGTCTTGAATCTTATTCGCCTGAATTACTTCAAGATTATTTAGAGCAACAAATCATTCTACTGCAGAACATTTCCAAGTTTTTAACATTGCAGGTATTCGCTTTATGATGCATTTCCCCTCAACATCCTCAGAAATGCCAAATCGATCCTAAGATGGAACGTTTAACGACAGGCGAGGCATTCGCTAATATTTCCTGACTGGAGACATATCGGTGCTCTTGCGCTTGACCCCAGGGTCAAGGAAAGGGTCAGTACACGAGCAGATAACGCATACCAGGCGGATAATGACACTACATTTCAGCCGCACAACAGAAAACCCGCAATAGGCCAAGTGTAAAATTATGCTTCACCCTATCGCCCCTTGACCCCTTGAACCCCTAGCACCCATGGAATTTATGCTACAGCACGCACTCCAAAAAAAACCCACCTTCTATCGATTGCACGTTGAAGCCACTCAATAATTCTGCACTCGAGATGCCATTACAAGCAGAAATTGCTAGGTCCTTAATAATAAGGAGGGGGAGGCAAAGGGGTAAAAGGAAGAGGGAAAAATAACGATGACCAACGAAACACCCTCTTATGGCACTTATATGGCACGCCAGTGAGATTATGAGGGTCGTATCACCGTGTTGACATTACTTAACACTGACAATGTACAAAAATCTGCACTGAGGGTTAAGGCGATAGGGCCGGATCGATGAGTATCTTATATAATCATCTTGAATCCCAGTCGATGACCTCGAATCCGTCAGAATCTCGCTTTGGAAACGCCTAACCGCTAAAGCCTAAAATATATTCTTGCAAAGCTGCATTAACTCTTGCGAAGCTTTAGGGCATGTAAGTTGAATTTGCAAGATTCAATAAGAAAACTCTTTAAAACCACGAGTCCAAGTGAAATATTCGCGAATTGAATGTCTTCATGTACAAATAAATGTCCGTATATGGTCACACTTTACATAATTGAATTTGAGTAAAACTTCACAATTTCTTGTAGACTACCTCGAATTTCTACTACGTCACACAGAAATGTTGTAAATCTTCATGAATTTTTGTGAATCTTTGGTCTATAAATTAACATTCATTTTTTGGAATAGATTGCGAACTTTTCAATGAACAGTTAAGAACAGTAGCTGTCTGTAAAACACATGAATTTTTTAAATTTCTGAAAGAGGGTATATTTCAAATTCCCTGACATTTCCAAATTTAAAAAAATAATATTCCCTGACCATCCTGTCGATTGAAATTTAAAAAAACTAATGGCAATATGCCTAACATATTGTTTTCACTTGTTGCTGAAGACACTTTTTACAACACAATTTACAATTCACAATTCACACAAACTACTACTTAAAAACAATTTATTCCCATATCTGGATTACAAATCATACTAAATAAAAAAAACTTTAAAAAATGTAAATTTTTAATTATGTAAAATTACATAAAAGAGAAATTCACAATGTCTATAGCTACAGGGCAGGTCTAGTCATATATCGAATTTTTCTGACTATTCTGAAATAGATTACTGTACAATGACTATTCCAGAATATCTAAGATTGGGAAAATACTGTGGATTTGAAGGGTAAACTTTCAAAATGGTCCTTATCAAAACTGAACAATTTTAAGCTAGATATAGACCACACGTTCTCAATATATAAGACGGAAATTCATAGAAAAAAACATCAAAACCGCCTACCCTTCAATGACGTCTAAATTCTTTTTAAAGTTAAGACCAGGATTTGGATAAAACGATCTTACTGTTTTAAAGTAGGTCCCGAAATAAAAAAAACGTGGGAAGTAGGCTTACAAAACCGCATTTTGCTCATGGATTTTTACTTAATCTAGGACTATAAAGCTGGTAATGATGAAAAAAAAAGAAATACACTGTAAAAACAAATGTCTGAAATGTAAACCACAAAGTATTAACTCCTTGTAGACAGGATTAATACCTATAGGCAGTCTTAACAAGAACTGTCTTAAATTTAGATATAGTTTGTGTCTTCATGATGCTTCTTATATATCTGCTTTTGCATTTGTTAAATTTCATTCATGCTGATGGCAGCAACTCAGCAATTGATGTAAAAATACAAGAAACAAAATTTAGCTAATATTTTTATTTATTATCATCTATATGATAATATCTAATAGTGACAAATTTTAAATTATTTAAAGGTAAAAAAGTTTAATATACGTTTTTACCTTTAATTAGCTGAAAATTTAACATGCGCTAAATTTTGATTCATGGATTTTTACATTATTTGCCGAGTTGCTGTCCATCAACATAAATAAAACTTATCATAATGCAAAAAACAGATAAGCAATATAATTTGAGCCACTTACCAGTAAAAAATTAAAATACCTGCAAAAAATAATGGACATTTATTGCTTTTCATTATATGTGTATTGATATTTATACCAAATATTTCAAAATAAAAAGAAAATTAAAAACATACTTTTATGGTTGCTACATGAACACTTTATTAAAACATTGCATACATTAACAAAACAATGCATCAATGAATTAAACAATACAAAAAATAAAACAAGAGTATTTCA
Organism: Julus scandinavius; assembly: GCA_034696685.1. NCBI lineage: Eukaryota > Metazoa > Arthropoda > Diplopoda > Julida > Julidae > Julus > Julus scandinavius. The sequence goes on along the minus strand of JAQGAE010004686.1, from coordinate 8,211 downwards.
AACACTTACCAGCAAAAGATTATAATTTTTAAAACGTACAAAGCTTATTTAGTCAAAGCAAATGATTTTAAAAAAAATGTTAAATGTAAGAAATAGTTATGAAGGTTTCATTCTGAATCTACTGCATCATGCCTATTTCATTGTATAATTCACCAGTATTAAATTAGAAGCCATCAGTTTGTTGGGTCTGGTGGTGCTGGAAATTCTGTCAAACTCTAGGGTGACCTACAAGTGATAGAATAAGCTATACTTGTTAAATTTGTCTGCAATTAAACTTTTTAATGTTAACAAAATGATATTTAAGTATATAAAGTTCGAAATTATAAACATTTACTTCATCAGGCCTGCAAACTCAGTAGATTGAATTATAACTTCAATTTCAAATTTGTCTTTCTCCGTATTTTGGTCAATATTACAATGATCATATTTAGATGAGTGAAGAGGGCATTAAAACAATACTCTTTAAAAAGGCTTGATAATAATAGTAAATACCAGTATCTCTACTCCAAGCTTGTATGACTATGTTACTGAAACCATGCTTCTATCTGGAATTCCAGTTAATTCACTAATATCAACATACTCCCGAAATTTTAGGTTGAATATTCTGAAGCTTGGAGTTTCATTACTGTTGTTGTAATCCAATAACTGAAGATCACGAATCACCTTTTATAGGTGAGGCTGCTGAGGCTGTGTTAGAAAAGCAAATGGTTGCTCCAAACAAAAGGTAGCAAGCCAAAACGTTAAATAAACAAGAACCTAAGCAAATAGGAAATGAGTAATAAAGTATTTTAATTGAAGACATTGTAACAGGAAATGACGTTTCCTACATGTTTAAAATCGTGGTAGAACACTAAGTGTCTTAAAAAGTACAATCTTTTGAAAAAACAGCACTAGTGATGTATTAATTTAGAGAAGTATTTTACATTAAGATGTAATTTTACATTTAAGACACCAATAGCGTCTATAATTAAGACTGTTTTTACAGTATAGATCGAGAAGTAACTGTTATTTTTTTTTCTTTTCTAAAAAAAAATCCATTATCCAACATAAATTGAAGATGACTGCTACTGCAGTTTTTTTTTCACCGGATTCAAGGAAATAATGTTCACGCCCTTTTCGTTTAGCGGTTAAGTATATCATTCAGTTAGAACTGCTTAGTTTCTCTTTGTGTTTTATGAATTGTGAGCGCATATCTTATTAGGAAGTTATAACTCATGCTTAAACCTAATCAAATCAATATAACAAGTCTTAGATACTACAATTTTAAGTATTTTTTAATAAGGTTGATTATAAATACTAAAAGCTACTAGGAAATAAGCCAAAATAACCTTGGAAATTTATTTCATACCTATTTACTTATATTTTTATAAAGATAATTTGATCTTACTGACTTATTTAAAATATAGGACTATATATTAATACTGTTTGTAATAATAATGTTACTTCCAATGTGTTAAACATTTCCATATACAAATTTGAACTGACAAATTTATTTTAAGAGAGGTCACAACCCTATTCTTTTCAATGGGCCGTACTTGCAAAGATACTCACAGTTGAATGAGGGAGGTTTGGGTGGGGGTGAGAATTGTTTGGGGTGGCTTGGTAGATCAGCAAGTGCATCATATTGTTGTTTTTCACTTTCAAATGGAGGATTTAAAAAAAATTAATATACAAGTTTGAAAAATGTACGTTATTTTGCACACGCGGCCAGCAGGTGGCAGCATGGGATAAACAAGTTGTGAGTGCAAAAATTCAAATAATAATTTAACTTTAAAAAAATCTACTATTTTAACGTGAAAATTGACACGAACATAACCATGCTGATTTATAAAGCTATTTTAAACAATTTTTATTTTTATTTAATCTTTTTTTGTTTGACTGTGAGTGTCGTTGCAAATTTTCCCATTGAAATGGATAGGGTTGTAATCCCCCTTAATTTGTAACTCCGCAAATGGAATTTTCTAAACAACTGTTTACACTTATAAAAAAAATGTATAAAAAATGCAAAGCTGTATCCAAACCAAATAACCAAAGAGTAATCAATACAGACAGTAGGGTGGACAAATAACCGGTTCCTAACCACATCCTATACCTACGTACGTTTTGTACATTACTGTAATTTGGGATTTAATTTATTTGTAAAGTTTTAATTGTTTAAGAGCAAGAAAGAGAACATTTACTCATGCTACTCATGCACAACATCATTACACGCCTTAACCTGGCATCTATGATAAAAATATAATCTCACATAAAACATATGAAGGCGGGCAATAATTCACGAATGTTAATTAATCAAGATGTCTATGAGGCGCAGTATTTTAAGTATACATTTATGAAGCTCATTAGCAACATTAGCACCTTCTGCGTAATTTATTAGAATTTTTTTGCTCCATATTTGGCTTAATGCACTACACACTTGCCTATCTTATATACATTCCTCAGGTGGCATAAGAATCATGATTGTGTATGGTTTTATGTTTAAACGTACAGCTATGATTCAGAATACTTAAGTTTTTTGAATTTGTACATATACAAGATAATAAAACACACATGAATCTATTTCAGTACATTTTACCCTGAAAACATATGCATGCTCGGGTGGACCAGCAATATATATATATATATATATACATGTAAACAATATTTCCCAATGAAAGATTGTCAGAAGCCCTAGCTTTCACAATATCACTGCAAGCTGTGGATGTTTGAAATAAAACCAATTTTGGTGGGTTCATTTATGTATACATCATCGCTGGTCTATGGCAAGCATGACATTTTGGACAATTCCGAACGCATGTTGTTTATGAAACACAAACATTTACCGGAAATCCACCAAACTGTTGAGCGTCTGAAGTTGATCTTGCACTTAAAGGTTAAATTCTTGAAAGCAGAGTTCCTGAAACCCATAACAAGCCTCTTGAAAGCAAGAAATTGGCGAATGAAGCTATCCACCACTGTAGGAGGCAACTTCCTAGTAAACATGGTGAGCACCGTTGTCATAGAACCAGCTTAAGATGTTAGCCCCGAGCCAGGGTTATCTCAAGAAGAGCTTAAGCACTCATTGTCTACAATAACAGTTTTAAGTTGGTGACAGGAAGGCAGAAGTTCCTCTCAAGAACTAGATTCCTAAAACTCAATTTTTATAAAAATAAATAAGTTCGATGTTAGAAGTAAAGTGGAGAGGCCCTACATAATTTTCCCTTACATTCTTCCAATAACAGTTGGGTACCGTCACCGAGGCCATAGCAATTTTACGACCAATAGAAACAGCGAATGAAGCCTTAAGACATTGAAATACGAGGTCTCAAATAACTGAATAACTTTAACTTTCATTAACGTCAAGGAGCATATAAACAGGCTGCTGAAAATAAATATCAAAACAGAAAAAAAGAAGGAAGTTTTTATGATAGCTTGTGTCAGTTAATGAATTTCAGATGCTACAAATTGACTATAAAAACATTCTTTTGAAGCCTATATTGGTATTAGAATATCATTCACATCTTTTATTTCTTTTAAAATGCAAATATGTCCCAGCGAGTGGAATCATTATGAAATGGTTCCTTAGCCAAGTATTTTGCTAGGGTATAACCAAAAAGGCCAACAAGGTCAAGTAAGGAAAAAGATAAAAGCATGGGTCATTTATTTAATGGTATGTCATAATGGTGCACCTTAAGTCATATAAGGGACGTCAGAACAGTTAGTTACCGGAAAATACTTGGATTTTTCGGATAATGTAATCATTATTTTTGTTATCGGAGTCACAACGTCTCTATAACGCACCCTTATGTGTGGACCATGCAGTATCTGGAGATATAATCTGAAATTACTTGTCTCATGGAGAATTTGTAATAGGAAAACGAAATAGAAGTTTTGAAATTTACTGTAAACATCGATGCCCCACAGGTATGAATATAGCAAATTTCAAAGAATGGATAACGTCAGTTAAAGCCTCATTTTTGTCTCCAGCACTTCTACAAGCCCGATTGCAGCTGGCATGTCTTACATTCCTAACACTAACATTTCACTCCTAACATTTCACTATAAATTTCACTAGGCTTCATGCCTTTCAACACTGAAAAACGAATCACACTTTGTTGTTCCTCTTTCGTGAACACTTTCAACTGAGGTGCCATTTTGGTTTTAATAGTTTGTTCGAAATTCTGCATGAATTGTGGCGCCATGTAGTGACCTCAAACTTAATTTCCTGCTCTTTAAAATGGCTATTTCAGTTTTTTTGTACGACATCTGGTTTTCGAATAATAAACGAATATCCAAGACTTTTTGACCGCCCTTCTTATATTGGCTTGACGCCAAACATTACACGTATTTCTAATGATGTATACAACAATAAAATACTAAGTAATTTTACACAAATTAACATTCTAATTAACAGGAAAAAACTGAATATTTTTATAAACCCTTTAAACATTTCCAAAAATTTCAGACAGAAAAATACATTATAAATAAATGCAACATGTTTTAAATTGCGTTTCACTGCCAATGCAACATTGACGGGGGAAAAAATGCATACATCAGCTTCGTGAATCCAATATACATAATTCGTGGAATAAAATCCCCACTCCACCAACCAACATCCCATCTCATTTGTCATTATATATATTCATGTTTTTTCCCCCTCTCATTCAGGTATTGAATCCAACCGAGCTAGTTTTTCTTCATTGCACAATAAAGATAAAAATGAGTGCTATCAGCCAACTATAATGAGCCTGCTTCCATATTATTTATTTTGAAAAAAAAACCTTCGCTTTTGTAAATATTGCAAATATCACTTACAGGTCACAGCTCAAACACAAACCTGTCACAACTAAGTCTTTGTTTTTGCGTCAGACGCATCACGTGACATGTTTTTTTTCGGCCAAAAAACAGCAAAATAAAAGGAAAAAGCCAATAATATATTTGCCTATCCATTTCCCTCGTCTATATCTCTGCTTTTGTTGTCACTGAATAATCATAGTAATAATAATAAGACGAGAACTTGACAAACCTATATTCAGGCAAAAAAAAGATGAAAAAAACAAACCAAATACTTCCCCCTTGCCAACTGTCAATTCTCGTTTACTTTCAGAGGCAAAAACAGAATCCTCTAGGGAAAACGTATGTCTAAAATAATATAAGATTGTTAATATATCTGCTCGATACTTTCCAACATCGACATGGAAAATACATCACGAGTGCATCCGACCAAACAACAAACCCATCGCCGAAATATATGTTTTATCCCTTGCGATGACCAGATCAAAACTTCAAAACCATGTCTAGCTTATACGTTTTTTTTAGATTGTTTGACACATGGCAAGCTTTTTATCAACTTTCGCCTGTATTTTAAAAAAGTTAAGATGGATAAATTTGGAGCTGTCAAGATCAAACTTGTTGGGAAAACTTTTACGAAACATTTTAAGCCATTTGTGACATGGGAAAATACTATAATTTCATTTTATAGTATGATAAAGAGAATGATTTTACCATTTTATGACCCAAATAAAGACAATACTAAAGAGATATATTTCTCATTACTACGAGCAAGAACAATGCACACGACTAAGAATAAAAGTAAAACTAACATCGGAATAATTATTATTTTGGGTAATTCTGTGGCTTTCCACCTTATATATAGAAATCAAAACTACAAAGAGCTGAAAATAGAATTTTATTCCCCTTAGCTTTGTGCAAAACTATATGCATCGTCTTTAAATGGTTACATAATTCCCAGCTTGCGTCTTCTTGAATTTATCCATTCAGATAATTGTAAGCATTTAATTTAACATCTCCTTAAAAGGTTTCTCAAATTTCATCATTTGTGTAAGGCAAATTTTTGAAATCTAAAACGGAGATCCTGTGGAATATATAATGAGGGTATTCTAATAAAGTAAATTCATATTTCTGCAGTTATGAAGGCTGACAATTATGAGTGAAAATTGTATCTATACATTTATGCAAGTAAACATATATGTACATATATTAGAATTATACATACAAATGTACCAAATACAATTTATTATCAAAAATATAAGTAAGACCACCTGGGTGGAAATATGGCTACAATAGAAATTGGACACATCTGGACATATATGGTCAGATTTGCACAAATATTTTCCAGATTTTCTCAGGTATGGTCATACCCATCCAAATTTGCAAATATTTGATTATCTCTAGCTATGATTCATAATTAGCATTTTATGATGCATATGTGGTTCAGGAGCAACTAATTAAGGCCCATATATGGCTATATGACCCATTATTGGCGATATATTGCTAAATATAGTCTATGCTTAGACCATTAGTTGCATATTAAGACCCTTTATACAGAACATCAACACATAATTAAGGCATATACATGGTTATAAGACCCATTATTGGCAAGATATTGCTTATATACATGTACATGATTATATGTATATAGTCTGTATGTTCATAGTTGTACAGTGGAACCTCGCTTAACGAGCACCTCGCAAAACGAGTAATTCGCATAACGAGCAATATAAATTTTAAAAAAAGGACTCGCTTAACGACGACGTTTCGCATAAGGAGTGACGTAGATAGGAGAATCCCCGAATTGTGTGATTGTTTCGTTGTTTCTTTAATTGTTTCGCTTAACGAGTGTTTCGCATTACAAGTAAGACTCCGGGACGAATTATGCTCGTTATGCGAGGTCCCACTGTACATAGTCCATCAATGGCGAATTTAGACACATACATGTACTTGGACCAAACATGACTGTATATGGTCCATCAATAACATAATATGGCCCATACATGGTCACATACATGTAGTTTTTCCATTAGTGCAAAATACAAGTAAATTAGATAGTTTTCCACAAACAAACAAAATATATGTATATGTAATATATATATATATATATATATATAACGTTAAGATAATTTTATGTACACGCTAAGATGAAAACTCAAATAATATGAAACAAATCTAAATAAATTTTTAAAAAAAGTATTTCTTCACTTAATTTGAAGTTGATGCTTAAAGAGGTGCATCTTCTCTACACAATTTCAAATGTAGGCAAATTCCTTAATCGAAACACGCGCTTATGACATTTGCATAAAACTTACATTATGCCAAATGAAATACATTTGCCACTCTGTACCGAGTTTAGATGCGAAAATGTGAATTAGATATCGCAAAAAATTCAAAGTCACAACGCGCTCCAAATAGCGCCAATGGCAAAAAAGATTAAAATGAAGAAAATAAATGATTAGAATTTTATATTAAAAAATATTTTTTATTTCCCAGGTGCCCGAGGAAACCTTGGCATTTGTCAAGATGTAGGTTAGTCCCTGCCATTATCACCACGGTATGACACTTAATGCTCCGTGCCTAGAATGCTTCCGCTGAAGATGCTCCTGTTATAACAAATGAATGCAAATGCAGAAACATTGTTTCTCTTGGTTTTATTTTGTTTTGCCTTGAAAACAGTGAATAAGGTTTAAATTACCATACTTAGCTGTCTTTCAAATAAAAACAACCAACGAATTTGTTCACCCAATATTTTAGCAACCCCAGTGTTACTTTCATTTGTTTATTTATTGGTACTTATATCCCATTATGTGTTACTACAACCAACTTGGTCATAGTAACCAACTGGTGACATTTATCAAGAAATTCCTTAAAACTGCAAAGTTCAGTAGGATCCCTCTTATCCGACAAACTAGTTTGCCAAATTTTTTTAAATTTAAAAATATAATATTACCAGGATAAATAATGTCAATACACCATTGAAAACGTGCAAATCATACAGATGATTGCCTGTATTTTCACAGTAAAATCGCTGTAGTTTATAAACTTTTTCGTGCTAAAAGTTGAACTTTCATTACAGCTAGACATGTTGAAACAGGACAACCATATGGTGGGCAATCACTGCAAGCACCGAAGGTTAGGATGATTGCCTGCCTACTAGGGGCACAAAAAGCAATGTATTTTATAAACGTGTTCTTTGCTCTAATTTAACTTTTGATTTAATGAAATGTCCAATGATAATGCAAGTTAAATCTAGACATGTTAAAACAGGACATAACTTGCATGAATTGAAACAAACGTCCTAATCTAGTCTCCAAACTTTTTCACTTTACGCAGCCGCTGGGTGCAACAGCCCTGACCTCTAAAGGTGAGACTTCACCGCACCAAAAGCAAAAGCAGAGTTTTTGAAAACATGTTGAAAAAGCATGTTTTTCAAAACTT
>JAQGAE010004685.1:0-12360 GCA_034696685.1 Julus scandinavius | reverse complement strand
TAAATCAGAGAGAGGAAAAGATTCTTAACACAAACTTGGATTGTCTAGGCTGCAGAGCATTTGCTCCTGTTAGCGCCAAAACGACTTTGAAAAATTCTCTCTTGTTAATTTTCGCTATCTACAAGCTTGCAAAGGCCTTCCAGTTTGGATGCTCCAAAAAACATGTTTTCCACTTTTTTCTTTTGAAAGCAAAAACCTCGATCGCTAAAGTGGCGATGTGATCAGTTTGCTGTTGAGATCAGTTTGCTGTGCATGTGCAGACGAGTGCAAGTAGCAGAGTCTGCAAGGTGACAGTCTAACACGTGCAGTTTTCAGAATAAGTATTGAAATCATCTATGAATTGCTAATATTTATTACATTTATATACTGAAAATGTATTTTTACTGAAAGGGACGTTTTCATTGTTTTTGCCATAGCTATAGGCCTATTATATAGCCACATGCGTGTAGCTATTGAATAGTCCTATAGCTACGGCAAACAAGATTGTGACGTGTACACATGCCACATTCTTTTTAAACATAATAAATACAGTCCTTGCCAAAATGATAGCTTCACCCCATTTTCCCATGATATCTGAATTCACAGGGTAGCTACAAAGATAATACTATAATTACGAATTTATCATTGGGTTATTAAACACACTTGCAAATATTGTGGTGATTGCAAAACCAGGAATATTTTAATTGCAGCATTTGCAAATAAAGGTCAGACAAAATGATAGAGGCATTATAGCGAAACATGAAATTAATATCTTGTATAGCCACTTTTGGCTGCAATAACAGAAAATATACGATCTGGCATTGATTCATACAAAGATGTAATGTAAGATTTGGGTATTTTATCCCATTCTTCAGTAATTACTGCTGTCAGTTCTTGTGTGGAGGAAAACGGTCTACAGTCTTTATACACATCACGTGCAAGCATCTCCCAATGGTTTTCTATTGGGTTTAAATCCGGAGATATTGCTGGAGACTTGAAGTGACGAATTTTTATATCACTAAACCATTCAGTCACTTTTTTGGCTGTGTGAATTGAAGCATTGTCCTGCTGGAACTCCAATTTGGGTCCAGCTAGGGCTTGTCCATGAGGAAAATGCTTAAACAGTACATGCATGCTTTTGCTTTTGCTTTGTGTTGTCTGTACCTGCCTTTACAGGCATCAATCTCAACGAGCTGCGACTATTTGCGGTAGTCAAGTGAGGAGTCCTGAGTGCAAAGTTCGCTGCCGGAACTAAATCATGGCATTATGTTTATTGTCAATATGTTAAAGCCTCTGTTTTGTCACATGGGGATGATCTAACTTTCCTCAATAGAATCAGCCTGAGGCCTTTGCCCACTAATGATTTTAAAATGGTGTGACCTCCCATTTATGCATTCCATGTAGAGACACAAAAGGTTGAGCACACCACGGTCAACTTAGTAATCTCAGGTTTTCAAAGTTATTCATGAGTGTAGATGCTTAGCGAAGACATCCAAAGGCATAATATAGTTACCAAATAATGTACATGAAGTAAATGGTAATACATAGTGAGAAGTGAGGCTGTTTTCGACAAAAAAGTTAATCTCATATTTTCAACTTCACATGCGATTCTTAAGCCACGAATATACTGCAATCAACATTAAATCTGGAACAAAAACATGCAAACTCCAAAAATACAATTCAAGACAAACCATAAACATTGTATTCCTCAACATGTTGAAGAATGCTGACCTGTTTTATTCCAAGTGTTCAAAGAATCAGTGAACAAACATGTCCAGATTATAGTGTATCTACCAAGGCTGTATATACATACTTATACATGTATCCTTTCTAAGTGTGCACTTATAAGTGTAGACTGAGCATGCGCAGTAAAGTTGCAGCATTTTCCCCTTTGATCCGGACCGCCTCAAGAGCGATTGGGAAAATGATATGAAACATGATTTTTGATCAAAAATAGTCTGCTCAAACATTACGGTAGGCAAACTTGTTTTTCATAATTTGTTTCAGCAAATCATGTTGATGCAGTTTTATTCAATGTTGAGTGCAGTGGAGATGCGGCTTTAGCATTGTAGCTATCAGACTGTTAGCTATTTATGTTTTATGTGCAGTTAGGATTGTTGTGAAATAAATTAAACTGAAAAAACACAATGTGATATTTAATAAACAAATCCTGGTTTTTGTACAATTTCAGATTATTGAACGGACATGATATGACATGATATAAATATTGTAAATGTTATGTTTGTTTAATTCATCTTTAAATACTTTCATTTTATATCTAATATTTGGGGGGAGGTATCGTACATTCAAACACGTAGTACCTGAATTATTTAGTTGACTTGCCCAGAACATGATGATGTTAAAAATCCTCTCGCTGCCTATCAAAAGGAGCTTGAAACTCTTGTTTGCTCTATTATGCCCTGTCCTGAACAGGCTGAGACAGTCAGACCAGGGCACGGGATAGGAGGGGCCAGATACCTACCTAGAAAGACAGAAATAAACGCAATTAGTACAATTAACAAAAATGAAGCAGTAGAAGAGTGCAAAAAATAACTCCAAAAGAAGGTACAGGAATGTCAGGAGGAAACTCAAGACAAAGGACCTCCAGGGACTTTAGAAAGAAAGGAACCCAAAGATGCAGAACACATAAAAAGGAAAGAGAGAGCAAAAAACTCCTCAGAATATCATTTGGCTTTTAACTCGACTAGGTCAGCTACCAAGGTTCGTGCTTTTGACCCTGTGAACTATTATCACTTTTAAATAGTTTTTTGTATCCAATTTTTACCAAAGTTTTGCTGAATTCTCTCAGTTTTGTTAAACACCAAGTTTTCTTCATACTTAATGCATAAATAAAGTTAATTCTATTCACTTTAAAATTGTTCTTCATCTCTACTTACCAGCAGACACTAAGCAGTCTCTCCACCAACGCTTACCGGCCAGTAAGTCATGAACGCAAAAAGACGAACTCTCCTAGGAGGTAAGGTAATCGGCTCAGGAGAAGACCGGTCACACGACCCCCGTCCACCCCGGCAACCGGGAATCGCCTCTTAACGGTGCGGTAAGCTTACCGACATTCATTCACTGCTGGAAGGATTAGACGGAAGGCATCCGCCTTAAAGCAATAATTGGTGAAGACATGAGGACAAGCGATGTTATGGCAACACCAAAGAAAGATATTTTTACATCTGTGAATACTTACTTTAAGAAAAAAAGGAAATGTACAATGAATAGTGCATGTTTGATATTTACTATTTTTAAGCTGCATATTCAAAAACATTGGGAAGGATGAAGGGACCTCAGTCGTGACCTGATTCCCAGACTTTTATTACCGATCTGCATGTTCCATTTCTATAGAGCTTAGTTCTAAGAGTATGATAATCTTCCAGTGCAGCTGGAAGATTAACACATATACTTGGTGACTTATTTTATTAGACTGCCCTAGCTGTTGCTTATTCTGGTGTAATAAAGGAGCACAACTTCTCCGGTTCTACAGTCCAGATAAGACTCCTGAACAGAGAGAAATCTCTCATTGTACAAACCTTACTAACACTGTTATCACTGAATAAATTAAGACTTGCTTCCAATCCTTAATGATTTGCAGGAACAAACTAGAAACATTAGAAAGTTTCTAGGGAGCCTAAAGATTGGCCGATAACAAGGAATTATAGCAAGGTGCGGTAACCATATCATCGTCCCGAACCATCGTCCAAACCTTCGTTTCTACAGCAAGCAAGCAATCGATTACAAGAAACGGATACAAAGTAAGATGCCCAACCATCATCCCGAACCTTCGACCCGACAAAGAAAGAGACAACAATGATCTATTATTCCGAACCATTGTTTTTACAAAAGAGAAAATGAAACTAGTGTTCCTAACTATCGTTTTCAATTATTCACTTACTAAGAAACTATCGTTAAAACTGGCACCAGCCCATCGCTAGGCATTAAGGACATTAACGAAAATTCAAAGCAAAGTAAACCATCATATTCCTATTCTCCTAACTAACCTCATGAAAGAATTACAAATATCTGAACGACTGGGAGGGAAACTCGACGATGCCAACCCCACCTCAAGATGAGGGCAGCAGCGGCAGGTTTATTCCTCTAGCAGAAGAAGAAGAAACTCAAACAGCAAACCTGTGACCCTCTTATGCCTGATTCCCACTTAGCCGAAACCGAGCAGCTAACCGAAAAGTTAGGGTCTGAGCATGCGCATTTCAACATTTTATTTTTCGGTTGAGCTTAAGCCCCTCCCATATTCACTCCCATTTTTAAGCTCAACCAGTTGAGCTTTTTCTAGCAGGCCGACCGAGGAACCGAGATACTGACGTCACCACGTCGGTTCTCGGTTCTCGGCTAAGTGGGAATACGGCATTACTCTTTACTTCGTCAGAGCCAGGCATTGAAGGCGACTTGTGCTACCTCAGAACAATCTTTACCCGAGAAAGTATCAGGATCAGTCATTTAAATACAACATATTAACTCACATAAAATCCTGGTGAACATTTGATAAAAGAAGTCAACTCGCGTCACGAATATAAAGGATCAGAAATCTCTGCACAAATTCAAGTCCAAAAGATTGTTCAGGTAGAAACAAATAAATATTCAAAAAATACTAAATGATCAACAATATATCTATAAAAGTGAACAGCATATCACCAATGACAACTCATTTTTCAATTTCACATAATTAACAAATCTTAATAAAAAACAAAAGGAGAGGAGAGGAAAGAAGTTATTTAATGACACTATGAGGCTCAGCTCATCTCGTCGTTTATACATTAAAAATTAGCATGTTCATACAAAATTAAAGCAAAGGTGCCGGCTGCTGGGCGGTGGCTAGTATGCTGGTGACACGGTAGGTTAGCGATAAGGTTGAGAGGTTATTGTTGATGTTAGATAACAGAAAAAGTATTAGTTCTGCCGATGTAATGGAAGGTGGGGGAGTAAACGCGCTCTAGTTGCTATTATAAGATTGTTATACGGTGCTGTACGGGTTTAGGCGGAGGTGTAGCGCAAATTTCTTTAAGAAAAAGAGGAAATTCAGATTCAGATATGATTGTAGTTGGTGTGGAATAGTTAAAATGTTTATAGGGGGAAGTGGATGCATGTATCTTATCGGCTATGGAATTGTGGAAGTGCATATATGCAGCATTTAAGGTTTCCTTTCTGATGATTTTTATTGTCTCAATTGGATAATGTGCGAAAAGGGTGTTTATGTCTGTATCGTGTTGTGAAAATTGTCACTGTGTGATTAAGTGTTTCAGAAGATTATAGATATTGAGGAGACGATCAAGCAATGAAAGAAATAGTTGTTGGGAAATTCGGCGATCTATAGGTGGGTTTTTTCCAGCTGCCTCCCAGAGGTTAAATGTCAGAGAGAGGAGGGTTATATTAGTGGGAACTGCCCCGGTCTCATTGTACAGGAGGTAACCCGGGGAAGTAGGGCCGAACCCAAACACCCTTTGCAGAAATCGTTCCTGGAATGCATCCAAGGCATGAGGGTCCATCCATGCCCACAGGGCTGCACTGTAGGTAATGATAGGGGATAGAATGGAGAAGAAAAGAATTAGATAATAAAGAATGTGGCTTAATTTTGTGTGTATATAAAATTTAGTTAAAAGATATGCCTGTCTATTAAATTTGGTTTTCAGTGCAGTAAGTTGTGCCTGTGGGGAACCTGCGCGATGGAATCTCACGCCGAGGTACGTCCATGAATCCACCACCTTGAGTGGGACCCCAACCCTGCAGAATAATCTGTCTGGTGGTTTTCGACGTCTCCTGCTGACTTTGATTATTACAGATTTAGAGGTGTTTAGTTCTAGGGATTTGAGCTGCATATATTTATGTAGTGTGGTGAGAGCACCTTGCATAGCCCGCTTAGTGGGAGCCAGGAGCAGGACATCATCAGCATAAAGAAGGCAATGGACATATGTTTCCTCCACCACACAGTCCCTTGTTTTTAGTAAGAACTTTGGTAGGGCTGAGAAGAAATGTATAAAAAGATGGCAAAGTGGGTCACCTTGAAGGACACCTGAATTAATTTTTATGGGGTTAGTATAGCTCTCTTCTATCTTGATTTGACATGTGAGCTGCATATAGTAAATTGATATGTTGAGCAATAATTCGGGTGGGAAGCCCAACACGAAGTTTAGCCCATAGTACAGAATGCTCAACCGTTTTGAATGCCCGAGCCATGTCAGCCATAAAGGCATAGGTGGGGGATCTGGGTTGGGAAAGTTTTCTTCTGATGACTGTTTGTAAGATAGAGATGTTATTCCGGGTGCCTCTGTCGCATAGAAAGGCAGTATGTTCATCCGGGATTGTTTGATTAATTATTGCCCACTCTAAGGTACGTTGTGCAATCAAGGGCATGTACAGTTTGGCTGGGTTTGATACGAGACATATGGTTCTGTAGTTAGTTGGTTTATTTCTGTCACCTTTTTATGTATGGGATATATGTCGATGTTTGTAAATTGGGGTGAGAAGGAGAGTGTGTTTAAGGTATGGTTGAATACGGTCAATAAGTCGTCAATTAGGGGATTGTACGGGATGTTTTTTAAAAGGTCCGTGGGGATGAGGTCATGGCCTGGGGCTATTGCCAGTAGTAGTTCTTGTTTAGTAAATGGGGAGTCTGTAGGGAGTTGTGGGGTAGAGGGGGCAAGAATTGATTTCCTTAGTTTATTTATGTATGTATTGGCTGCGCTTTTAATGCGATTGGGAGGTGAGGGTATGTGTTTTTAAGATGAGCTTCTCAGCTATTCTTAGTGATTTGATTAGGGGAAATAAAGCGTTTATGATTTATTAACTATCATAAATCTAAGGAGCTTTTGACCTCCTGGAATTTGGAATGCCAAGTTCTTTTATAGTCAGCCTTGGCTTTTTGGTAATCATCCCACATTTAAAATGTTTATTTCAGTTCTATTTGATGCCAACTCCATGCTGGGATTCCTCAAGAAAATTTTAGTTATTGTTGCCAAGGCCGCTTTGAGACTTCGACACTCCAGAAAAAACCAGGAAGCATGTTTACAGCATGTGGCAAAGGGAAAGGTTGTGGCAATTAGCTCATGAAGCCTAAGATTTTTTAATATAATATTGTGGAGCTCATATGGAAAAATAATATGTGAAGCATATATTATCAATATATGTGTCAAGTCCGTCCTCCGGACTGGGTCCCCAAACCACACATCACACGCGGTTTGATAAAACAAACTGCTTTATTTGCATACGCCAAAAATGGCAACGTCGCCAAAACAAAAGCCGCCCACTAACTTGTGGGACTTACGATACAAAACTACTGAAACAAGATGCACATCAAGGAGGCTGACCAACTCGGTCAGGCCCCAAAAACTTAACTCCCCTCGCTTGGCCCAGGTCTTCCTTATAATACTTTTCCACCCCCTGGTGGCGACCTGGGCAGGCGAGCGCCAACATTCCACACTCCATCCACGATCCCCCAGGGCACATACCCCGCATTTCCCGTATTCCCGCCATGCGCGGGATCTCGCGGAATGCCCAACCACCCCATTCGTAGAAATGCTCCCCTGGGGGATCGTTACACCCCCCTCCTTAGGGTAAGGCACTCCGTGCCTAACAATAAACAGTAAATAAAGAACAACATGAAAGAACACAGCCAAACCAAACAAAACAAAAAAAAATTCAACAAAACAACTTGCACCACGCGTATCCGTGTAGCTGCAAGTGTTCCACTAGGTGGAGCCTCCACCCTGACGGACCAACTGCTGGTCGTTTTCCCGGCGGTGAGCTTGTTGACGCCGGCAGCGACGATCAATGGTGGCCCCAAGTGCCAAATAGACCACCTCCGGACGTGGCTCCGAAAATACAAAATCCGCAGGCAACTCTTGAACTCCTTCTGGCAGTTCCACGATGATTGCCCGGTTCTCTGCAACTACCAGCCGTCCGGCCACCGGCACCTCCCACACTTCAGAATGCTGCCTTACTGGTTCCCGCGGATGCGGAACCTAACGTTGCTCCTCCACATTGGGCCGAACAGTCCAATCGGGCCCACGTTGACGTTCCGCCGACGAGCGACAACTACGAGTCTCTGGTGCTTGATCCGGTCGGACGCCGGGTGCCGGGGCTGAATGCCGTGGCCGCACAGCACGGCCTCGCCCTGGGATATGTGCTTCGGCGCTGGTTGTCGTCCAAAAGCCGCGGCCACGGCTAACCGGCCGCCCCACAGGATGATCAGCAGCGGCCAACCGGTCGCCCTGCCACGGACCCATGTCCAAACCAGCCAGCGAACCCGTCAACGATCGATGATGCCCGTCTTCCGAAAATGTCACCGTCATCGTAACCGTCGCCGAGGAAGACGCACGCGCCATTATGAAAAAAACTATAACATAAAAAAACCCCGTAAAAACACCTACTATTTGCAGCCACGGATTCCCCCTGCACAGAAACAATGCCCACACTGACGACCAAAACTATCCCAAACTACAATAGGGTCAATCCCCCTCACAATATGCGCTATCCGTTGAAAAAACACGGGACTTACCTGAGCCGCCGCGAAACCAACCGAAGACAAAGGAGCACGTGCGTGACTGCGTGGCCAAGCTGAAGGCTGCAAGAGACGGACGCAACCAACACTTGACTCACGCTAGGGGTAGACCGGCATATTCGCTCGCACTAGCTGCCGCCAAGATATAACACAATTTCTACCGTGTCGCGACTGCAGCGCCAAAACCCGCGGCTTCTGCCGCGGCAAATACCGTTTAACATTGTCCACATGCACCACAGAAATGGGGCCCGTGCCCCGTCGCCTATCCCGAAAAGCATAATTTAGGTCGGGGACCCGTTCCACTATCTGATTAGCACCCAGTCCACTACATTAAATGTAACGACTCGCCGGCGTTTATCGTACTGCGTTTTCTGTACGACTTGGGCTTCACCCAGTTATTTACATATAACGTGTTTTTATTTACCTTGTATGTATGGTGATGAAGGGCCATCCTGGGTCTTGTCCCTGAAAAGAAAAACAAAGTGAAATTAAATAAATGGAGGACCAAAACTACAAAATAATATTAAAGAGTCCTCATTTGAAATACTTCCCTATTAGGTTAGGGAAGTCAGGAACTGGCCGACTGGTCACGCTGTTGGGCGGCCATCTTGGTCCTTAATAGTCTGGCCAGGACTCTCTCTTTGGCCACCGACCCGTGCGGGTCATGGCCCTTCTTCAACGAATAAAAGAATGACTGATTTAATAATGCTTAATACCAAAAATAAGATTGTAAGTGGAAACTACTCATTAAGGAAATTAAAAATACTTACCTTCATGAAAATGATCCCGAGTCATTCCTCTGGAACTGGCGTTCCTAAAACAACAAAAGGAGCATCATCAAAAACCACATCACACCCAACGCCTGTCGCGCCCGAGCCCGGCGCACCGCAATAGGCACTCCAGGACCAACCGCCGGAGGCTGCCCCACCACATTATGCACCGGCAGCCGCGGCTGAAATCTATGCATCAATTCGAAAGGCGACGCTTGTAGCGACGCCTTCACGGCAAAGTTATACGCAGCCACGGCCTGGCTCAATGCCGCCGGCCAACCTCCTTTGCAAACGCCCCCAGGGGCGTTAGACCAGACCGCCACCAGCAGCATCTGAATCAACCGCTCCGCCAACCCATCCGCTTGCTGATGGTACGGAGTTGATGCCCTATGCTAGATGCCGTACATTCGAAAAAACTCCTGGACCGCCCGACTCAACTGCGGCGTACCGCTATCCGAAATTAACCATTTAGGTACCCCGAATCGATCGAACAGGCTCAAGAAATTTTTTTTGATAAAGCGCCCATTTGCCCGTTTACAGGGTACGGCCACGCAATACCGCGTGCCGTAATCGACAGCCACCAACCAATAAAAAGCTTGACCCGTTGACTGGGGAAATGGCCCCGCGAAATCAAACCCCCATTTCATCGCCGGGTCGTCTTCCGAAATGGGCTCCAATAACCCCTGCGCCCGCGTCCGCGGGATCTTATTCACTTAACACTGAGGGCAAGACGTCACAAAACGATGCACGGCCGCCTTCATCCGTGGCCAATAATACGCCCTAGACAGCAGGGCTAACGTTTTCGTTATACCGAAATGGCCCGCCAACGCCTGATCATGGCACTGTTGTATCACGTCCTCCCTTATACTTTCCGGCACCACCAATAACAATCTGGGCGGCTCCGAGGGACTATAAAAATATAACGTATTCCCCAATATCACATATCCCCTCGGGGGAATGGCCCCTTCCCCTGCCTTTTTATGCAGGTAATCCAGGGAGCGGTCTTTCCCCTGCTCCTGGGCTATGTTTACTCGGGTCTGTAACGCATACACATATGCATCATCCTCCCCTGCCGGCATAACTTCTGACCCCGGTACCGGATATCGGCTCAGACAATCCACGTCAACATGTAACCCCCTTTCTTGTATTGAATATCATAAAAAAAAATTCCTCCATCCGGGCCGCCCAACGGCCCAGCCGGTTCGACGGGTTCTTGAGCGATCGCAGGTAGCAGAGCGCATGATGGTCCGTGACCACCGTAACCTTATTAAGATACGAATAATGGCGAAACTTCTCTGCCGCCCAAACGATCGCTAAAGCCTCCAACTCAGTCACCGTATACCTAGATTCCGCGGGTAGCAGCGCCCGACTAGCAAAAGCCAGTACTCACTGCTCCGGCTTGTCCCCCTGATATAAAATGGCTCCTAGCCCCACCCCCGAGGCATCGGTATGCAGCCATAACGGGGCCCCCGGAGCAAACATTGACAATACAGGCGCCGCACACAGGGCCCCCTTTAAACGAACAAAACTGTCCTCACACAAGGTGGACCAAACAAAAGGCACGATCTCCCGTGTTAATTCAATCAATGGCCGCGCTATCGACGCGAACCCTCGCACAAATCTGATTAGGGAATTCAAGTAAACTCAAAATGCCCCTCCGAACAAGAAAACGCAGTCTTCTCACAATCTGCCACGGCCATCGGCACTTGCCAATATCCAGACATCATGTCCAGGGTCGCAAACCAAGCAGCTCCCTCCATGGCATCCAGCGCGTCATCGATTCGGGGCAACGGGTAACTATCGACAATTGTGCTTTGGTTCAGTTTACGATAGTCGACGCAAAACCTTACTGACCCATCCTTTTTCCTAACTAAAACCACGGGACTGGAATAACGACTCTTGCTAGGCGCCACCCAACCCTGACGTAACATCTCCGATAACTCCTGCCGGATAATGGCAGGAACGCCGCGGGGGCACATATACTGGAGGGGCCCCTCCCGTATCTACAAAATGAAGAGGCAAGTCACTCAAACCCAATTAATGAACCGACAGGGCTAACCCGCGCCGAAATGAGCATAATAACCGCCGCAGCTCCTTCCGCTGGGCCTTAGACAAGGTCAGACCCAAATTTAATACCGAATCCAGCAATGTATAATTATCAACCCGCGCCACGCCATCACGCACAGTCACCCCGTCCGCCGCTTGATCCAACGGCACCAACTCAGAGTCCTCCACTACGGATATAGACGCAATCAAAGCACCCCCCTTCAACACTAGGGCCTCCGCTGTCAAATTGGCTACCTGCAATACAGAAAACAACTGATCATTTGCTGTTATATATTTGAGCCGTGGAATCGAATCAAACACAATCACAGACCTTTTTTATTTGTTGTTTCCAAAAACCATTTATTTCTTTGTTTGCAGGAGACAACACAAAACCACTCGTCGCCATGGTGATGATTAGCAACAGAGTCAACGGGGGTCAACCAACCCCAAAAACAATATGGCGCTCCGAGAAAACGCCCCAACAGTGGCGCCACCTAAGCCACTCCAAAACACTTTGGTAAGTATTGGGGGGGGAAGGTTAATACCATTTTAACTAATCTCATTTTAATTAATTATATGATTTTTTATTTACCTCCCAGGTTCCTCGGGACACAGTCATCAGGTCCGGACAGCCATCAGGTCACAACAGGTAAGAATCCCTATGCTATTATTTAAATTAAAATTAAACAGAAACAGAGTCGCGCCACCCCATGACAACAAACTCCCCCGTGGCGTGACCTCCCTTAATTTTAGGGAGTCCGGTCACAGAGGCACGGAGTCAGCGCATCGATCCTACCAGCCAAAAGGGGCTTCGTGAGCAAGTCCGTGATGTTGAACTTGGTGCCCACGAAGAAATTTTGAAACCCCCCTTCGAAAGTGGTCCCTGATGAACCGAAGTCTCATCACCAAGGATTTGGTCGTGTCATTTCCGACCTCGTTCCTTATTGCGTAAATCGCCGACTCGTTGGTCGAGGAACAAGGTTGGCTCCTGAATGCCCTCGGGCAGAAAAAGGGATGTGCCTCCTCCAAGAACTTACACAACCA
>JAQGAE010004684.1:0-12361 GCA_034696685.1 Julus scandinavius | reverse complement strand
AGGGCAGCGTAGCGTCTGCAGTTAGTTAAGACGTGGACGACAGTAAGGGGGGCATTGCAGGCAACACAGACGGGTGCAAACAATGTATAATGTTGTATTGGATAGTTTATCCGACTTACTCCTTACAAAAGTTCACAGATTATTAAAAATTGGCCACTCTTTTAAAATCTGTCAACTCTATAGATTTGAAAAAAAAATCTGGCAAATTTATTGAAATTTAAATCTGCAAACTTATCTTGCATTTATTAAAATCTGGCAACTATTTTGAAATCTTTTAAAATTTGGCAAATCAATCAAAAATCTGGCTATTCTGGTATGCACAATCGATCTTTGTATCAAAAACCAAGTTAATACCGGGGTTTTTTTTCCACAAAAAAAATATATCTTCAAAATTAGGGAAGGGCCATTACATTTTTTTTCATCTAATTCAAACATGTCTTGCATTTATTAAAATTTGGCAACTATGTTGAAATCTATTAAAATTGGGCAAATCAATCAAAAATCTGGCTATTCTGGTATGCACAATCGATCTTTGTATCAAAAATCAAGTTAAATACCGGGGGAGGGGGGGAAAATTTCCAAAAAAAAAAAAATCTTCAAAATTAGGGAAGGGGCCATTACATTTTTTTCATCTAATTCCACAAGTTACTTTATTTATTTTAAACAACGCCACCGTAATAAATAACGTCATTATTAAAATTAAAGTTCCATTAGAAAGTTATTTAAAATTCACGTTTTTCAAACAAATGACCACGTTGACCAGTTTTAAACCGATTCACTAAAATGTAAATTCCACCTACGATTACTGCGACAAACACGTTCTCCAATCAGAAGAGCCGTTTTATGTCAAAAGAACGCGCTTTCGTTCCAATAGTCTTTCAAATTTACACTTAGCGCCCATATTCGGAGTTTTAAGTCTCACTAAAACCTAACACGACGTACTTTTAATTTTCCTAAATCCCTCGATGGTTATTGACACATTTTAATTGCACTAATTTACTGCAAAATTTCGATGGAATCATATTAGGCCACGCTAGCAACAGACAAATGGGTTGCCCAAGGGATGAAGTTAGCTTGAATTTAATCGAAGAGATTAGCAGTTAAATAATGCAAACTGCTTAGTTGGAACCAATTCGAAATCGTCAGAAGCCTCGAGCAATTAATTGCAAAGTAGACCTACTTACATGAGAATTACGCAGCTGCTACGTGTTTTCTTCGTTAATTAGTCAGGCTGAGCACGAATAAATACTTCCACAATAGCATTTAATGTTCTTCTGAGCAGCCTTTTATAACAGACTTGGATCTAATCAAAACGAGAAGACAAAATAGCTGGTGAAATTCCACATTTTCTACTCGGTGCAAATTAAAATCATTCTGTTCTATTGTCAGTTTGTGAAGGGATTTCTAAGCTGCTTATACTGTCGTGATTTCTCACTACTTTAAACATGAATTGAATAGCTGTAGTCATGGTTTGGATTTCATCCTAGCTGAAAACTGGTTGGGATAGAACTTATGCAAATTAAATGTGTGCATGCGCAACGAACAACGTACCACTTCGAATCGGTAAGGTCATGAAGGAAGAGCGCATGCGCACAAGCAAATTTACATCAATTCCATCCAAATCAGCTTAGATTAAATGCATAGCCATTCAGTGACTACAACTATTGTAAAGCTAATTTAAAATCAAGCGTGTACACGTAGAACGAATGATAGAAACATGATTCTTTTTTTTTTAGATAAAACAGAAAAATTTAAGAATTGTTAAACTTTTAGACTATAGAGAAATTTAGAAGAAATTCATGGTATGGGATATTTCATACTGTATGTTTTACTTACATACATGTCTAGTCGATGCTTAAATTTTTAGCATTGTATCTGTCGGATGTCCTTAACTTGCAGGGTGTTCAGTAGCCTTGAAAATCAGGAAATGTGCTAGATTTTGTACCTCGAAAAACTATGAATTCCTATACTTGAAATTAGTGCTAAAATTCTCTAGAACATTTTTGACTAACATTGTGGTTCGAGGGGGGCCTTGAAAATCAATGAAAGGAATGAGCCTTGAAAACTTTGAAATAAGCTTCAATTTTTCCACCAACTTTATTGAGCACCCTTTTAAGGCTCTAGAAATGTTTTCATTTTACGTTCCAATAAGAATTTAAAAAATTCAATTTCTCTACATACTACATAACATACAGTACTTACCTAAAATGCTGCTTCCTAATTGAAGTTTCTCCTTATGTTTAACACTCTGTGAAACACATTTTGTTCCTTTAGCCTGCTTCCGACATTCAGTAATAACAATAACGGGTCTGTAAATTTATCTTAAATGCATTTTGGGATTCCATTAAGAACTAAATATGATTATAGTTGAATTACAAATTAAGACAAATGGCTCACCTTTTCTAAGAAAAGCGTATTCTTCGAAATGTGTTCGCGTAACAAATGGAAAATGTGCGCGATAAATTATTGCTTAAATTAGCTGGATTTTTTTTTTCATTTCCGTATGAAATCCAATTAACATAAATCTGAATTACAGCAAATATACAGTAGATGCTTATGTACTTTATCCCCAAAGGCATATCACACTTTAGATTAATCAGCAGAAGGGCAAGGAAATATAATACCAGATTGGATTTTTTATCAAAAGGAACTTAAATAGGAGTAACATCTAATTACCATAAATTAATATATACTTTACACAAGTAGCACCAATATCAAATTAGCATAACCGACGAACACATCGTCTTTAATAAGCAAAAATAATTAAAATTACTCTCTGAAACCTCGTTATACAGCACATGCAATAATTAAACAACATTTCGATGCTAATTAAGTTTCATGAAATTACAATTGCATTAAGATGGTGATTTTATAAAATGTGTGCAAATATCATGAAAGAGTACGAAAAACTATATTTCGTGTGTAGCTAGTATGTATGTCATATTTTGGCAATATTCCTATAGTTGTTATACTTTTGCTTCCTATGTGTTTCTGTTTAGTGACAACTCCCATGTAAATTACATATGTAGGAGAAAAACAGCTATTTATAAAGCACTTTCAATGATTTTATAGTTTGGAAACGTTGCCAACACTGCATCAATGTGATTGCTATGATAAAGGGTATATTGCTGCCAAATGCACAATAAAAAAATATCGATTAGATTTTTGGGACAAGCATCAGTGGTGGAAAACAGTTGCCAATATTTTTTTTCATAAATAAATGAAAATGCGTGCACAAAGTATTAAATAATTCAATGCACGCTACATTACTTTACGATCGATATTGAAAGTGACGACTGTCACAGGTGCTGATTATTATTTTTTTCTGAAAATAAATTATCTCAACTCAATTCATGAAAAAATATGTTGGGCTGCTTCAAATAAAAAATAAATTGGTGACAGGAAGCGTTATTCTTTGCTTTGGTTGAATAATTAGCGATGTGTCCTTTAATAAGCAGCCACTAAAAACTCTGCCATTATGAACACACGTGACCTTTACAGTTCCTTTATTTAGAGTATTTACATACATATATGAAAAAAACGTCTTGAAAATCCGAAAAGCAAACGCATGCACGTAGAATAGTTTATAAAATGACATTATCTAAAAATGAAAGTAACTAAAATTGGTTATAAGGGATTCCGGTTATATGTTACTATATATAATGAATTTCCCAATTTCATAAACATTTGGCCAAATGTAATTTAAATACGTTAGGGATTTTATAAAGGGGTACTCAAACAGATCCCAAAATTTCGCCAATGTCTGCAGTTTATAAGTTAATTAGGGCCATTTGCACATGTGCTGACCCCATTTTTAAAATGACGCCTTCTAATTGGCTAGAACGGGCATGCAGAAGTGATTAAGAAAAAAGGAGGTTTTAACTGCGAGTTTCTCTTGCAGTCCATCTTGGCAGACATTAAACTTGCCGACCTTGGCAGAGCTGTTTGATTCTAATGCGCATGTGCACCATATGTGGGCCAAATGCAGATATAGCCCAAATGCCCAAATGATAGTTCGTTTGAGTACTCCTTACTGTATAAAACTGTGTTACATGTACATTTTTAATTTTTACAAAACTTGTAAAACTCAAATTTTCCAATACTGAAACAACATTACATACACTACAAAATGTTCATTTTTGTGTAAAAAAGTTTATCGAACGAAACATGAAAGAAATTAGAAAGCTGTTTTAAAAACTATTTTTTAACAAATATTACCTTTGCCATATCTATTGTACGCGCGTATACTGTATACTGAAGCAGTAAAATATGACCATTGCAAGGATAATTTGAGAGGTAAGCATTATGTATTATAACCGGTTGAGAAGGTCTCCGTTAAGTTTATTTTCAGAATTTAAAAAAAAATTGTCTTGAGATCAATAAGATGGGTTAGAGCAGATGTCATTCACACATGATCCGATATCTGTAATGCATAGTTGGAAGTAAAAATTGCTTATTCATGAACACAGGGTCAAACTTAGCAATTCAGACATACCGAATCTGTATTAAATAAATTCTTTATAATTCTCAAAAATATATATGACATTTAATTTTCAATAATATTTAGAAATTATTTGTAGGGTATGTCACTGGATTGAGTACTACTGGGTTGCGCTATAGTACAGTAGAACCTGTCTAAATACAACTCTTGGGACCGGTGAAAAATATACATTTAGACAGGTTCTTCAGCAGACATGTGCACCATTTTAGTGCATGTACAAGTAGTGTTTGTCATAAATTTCGAATAAATTAATGGAAACCTTTGCAACCGGAAAATACTTTCGATTGGAGTAATTTTATTTACAGGAGCATTCGGATATGGTTAAAATAGTTTTTAAATCGCCATTTTTAGATGTGAAAAGATGAGAATTAAAACCAGATGGAACACATTGTGCCTTCCTGTTGGTCAATGACATCAGACACTTTTTAGAGTCCTTTGAATCCCTAGAAGACAACACAAATTCAATTAAAGTATTAGTGTATGCAGTCATCACCAAGAATTCACTGCGTTAATTAGAAAACAGTTAATTAAAAATATTTCAAGCTGTAATTCCGTGAATAAACTCGACATAGTACGTAGCTATTGCATTCGTTAACATGATGTTCTGGAAACACATTTAACGGTTCATTATTTCAAGTCTCTCTTCAGAAATCATTGGGTCAATACGCAATTTGTAGTTGTACTTAACAATGCGATCGATAAAGTCATTTAACAATCACTCATCTTATACGTGAGGGAAAATCAAGAAATCTTAACCCATGAAAATACGCTATCCCATCATAAACAGTACTTCAGATCGTCAAGAGGGTATTTACTCGCAACACATACAAACGGCTTGATATTCAACGGTTTCATGAACACAGGGTTAAACTTAGCATTTCAGACATACCGAATCTGTATTAAATAAATTCTTTATAATTCTCAAAATTATATATGCCATTTCATTTTCAATAATATTTAGAAATTATTTGTAGGGTATGTCACTGGATTGAGTACTGCTGGGTTGTGCTATATAGTACAGTAGAACCGGTCTAAATGCAAACTCTTGAGACCGGTAAAAATATGCATTGCTAACCTAACAAATTATTCGCCGAAATGCATGGGACAATACCACACGAATACACGAGTACATTACAAAGTTACTATTTTTCATAATTTTTGTTCGTGTGATTTTGTCAATAAAAAATTAAATTGGTCTATTCGAGACAATAATTTTAAAAAATGACTTAGATAAAAATAGACGGTAAGAATTTCTTTTAAAATAAACTGGAAAATGTTATCAGGTAAATGTGTATTTTTAGAGCAGGAGAGGACTGCTAAATATTATCATTTCGAGAATACGGGGTTTATTAGCCTTTAAGTCTTTAAAGTGGCGTTATCTAAATAAGGTTAGTGCGATTACGGCACGACATGAAGCATTTTTCTAGCAATTAGTGCGTTGCGTGGCGTTGACAAGCAGAGGGTTTAACATTTAACAGGGGGTTGATGGCATAGCAACCTGTTAGTTCGGTTGCAGCAATTTGATGTTCGAAGGACATGAGGAAGAGGCGGAACATGGCGGTGACCCTCACGTAGGGTATTATTTCATTTGGCGCCATCTCCAAGATGGCCAACAGGATCTGACCAGCGAAGAATGTTGCTGATGTAACGATGCTGGGAAAAAGACAGAGGATCGAAGATGGCGCCGGGGACCTCACAGGTGGTTCGGCGCCAAAATCTCATTATGGAAGCCAGGCACGTGCACCTCTACAGCGCTCGGCGCCACGGACCTCAAACATGGCGCCTCGAAAGCCAGAAAACATGGAGGAAAAAAACCACCGGTTTTTGCCGCTTTACCTGCCTTATCTGCACATAATATTCAACTTTTTATTGGTCCCTCAAACGTGTTATATTACCAAAATTGGTGGTCAGCTTGACCAGGCAATTTCGGAGGAATTTCAGAGATTTTTGGATGGCGACAGGCCGAGGCCATTGGCGCCAATAGACGGCGATCGGATTTACGATAAGGAGTTTATTAAATTAGCTCGTAAAAATGCATCGAGGTGCTGACAGACTAAAGAGGTCAGTTCTGTTAACCCGTGCATTTGTTTTTTATTTTATCTTCTACAACAAGAGATAACAGTGATGAACTTTGCCAATGTCCTGGCTTCCTAGTCTTCAGGGAAATTGCTTTGACATTCGCTGACGGAATGCAACCTGTACAAAAATGTAAAATGCTATTCATGCAAATATATTTTGGTTCTCATCTTATACTGGTGAGCCAGGAAGACGGAAGTAGAAATAACTTAACGAAAGTTTTTTCTAGTGGAAATGTACAGGGGGTGGTCAACCTTGTCGAGTGAATGCGGTGGGGTCAAGGCCTGTATCATGGAAACTGAAATTATGGCATTCATAAGTTATTTTTAAATTAAATCCGGCTTCAAATTTTATGTTTCTGCGTTATTTGCGCTTCGAGATGCTAGATGGCAGTTTTATGACCCATTGGAATTGACATTTTGAATTCAAAAGCCAAATCCGGTATCGCGAAAATTCGAAAAAAAATTACATGTGCTTGTGTGTATTTTATAAGTAATTTTTATGTCTTCCATAGGAAATATTTTATTTGGCTTATCGTAATCAGCAATGTGAATTTTTCGTTATTTGTAGAATTTGAACTTGGAATTTTTTGGGACTTCCAAGTTGGGGTCCCTTCCAAAATAACTACATTTTCTTTTTTATTGGTATTACTCCTTTTTTCTAAAGCTTTAATTCAAAAACAATTTAATATATGAAGTATGCAAAATTCTTTAGTAAACATGTTCTCGAATGCCCAGTTTGTAGGACACTTTCTGCAACTTTTTCAGAAATATTAATGCGACATTCTTTTAAAATCTAAACTGTAAATGTTATTTTTTTTAAATTGTGTTTTTGCTTGGAAGTAAACTAATTCTAACTTGGAAAATATTCATTAGTTTTCTTAATTAGGACCACCATTAATTACATTTTTGAAAGCTTAGATGAAAATGATACATTTCGGGATATGTATTTGCTTAGTCAAAAACTATTTTTTCCCATTGAAATATATTAAATCTAATGTGACCCCTCGTTTTAATACTAGTAAGTTTGACCCACTAATACAGAGACCGGTATCATCATTGGAATGTTCGGTGAAACATTACATATTAAAAGCCTCTTTTTATAAATTACATGCACGGATGTGCAGTAATTTTTAACCAGCGTTTCGTGCCGCCCATATTAATAGACCATTGTAAAATACTAATACTTTAAATCTAAGGTGATTCTCACCAGGATCTAGTTTTTTTTTGTGTGGTAAAGTGCGGTTTATCGTCTCCGGATTAACTAACATACAAGTGTCATAGCCCTGTCAATGATGTAATCATCAGGACAATAAATCTAAACTTGCATTTAACCATGCATAACATCGTAAATTCCCTCACTCAATAAAATGCAAGTCTTCAAAGGTGCAGAGATATATTTCTGGTCAAAAAAGTCTAAGTTTGTCCTATTGTTTTACTCAATTATATATTATTGTATTCTTCTCAAGAAAATTGTATATCATGCACCAAAAACATGTTTGAAAATAAGAATCTTTAAGACAAATTATAAATTTTATTTTTATATATGGCAATGTTATTATATTTTTTATGTCTGATAATGTCAGGTAACTTACAAAAATCAACAATTGCAGTTTAGGGCATTCTGAATTTTGTATAATACGAGCAATTCTGAGATCCTGCACGTTCAGAGTATATGTTACCAAGTAGTTTTTCCTTTTCAAACTTATGGCATGTTCAGAAAGCGTCGTCTGGTAATTATAGCTGTAGTTGCACCATTCATTCATCACTGAATACAGTGTCACCAACAGATGCCAATTTTGGTGGCTTTTTTTCCATCAGGCCCATCATCCATCAGAGCTACTTGCAGTTTGCTCTGATGGAGCCTGCTGTTGGCATCACACCATATAGCATTCGTCTGGTTGCAAATGTGTAGAAAGTGTTTGGAGTTGTCATTAAAGTTCCAGTACAGAGCAATTAATTCTTCACTATCACCGCTTTGGAAGACAGATACATCGCTCATTAGAGTCGATGGGTTTTGATATGAGAGAAAAAACATGTTACGACTTGTTCTTTTGAAAGTCCACTAGTCCAACTATATGTATATATGTATGTATCTCCCACGCAAAATTGGACCAGTCAAACGTATATAAAAACTTAACCACCAATCGTTTTGGTCTGTTGCCCCAAACTTCTTAGTATCAAAATTGGGACCTGTTAAAATATTCCAAAATTGTTTACGCTATCTCCAAACAAGTATTTTGCTGCATACTGTTTTTTTTCCCCCCCAAGTAAATCCTATAAGATGGGCATTGATTTACGGGCATGTAGCTAACAAATCCCACATTTATATACAGTATAAAGGTATATATTCCATCAACTGTTTAGTATTCTATACTGAGACAGTATGGATGAACATGATGAAGAGTAACATGCTCTAAAAACCAAACATAATTTGAAAATTATGCAGTTTATTTATAAGGACCTGTAAAAGGCCTCAATTCCGGTCACGTGTCATTTACGAGGAAAACAAGCAGACCATGCACGATTATGCCTCTTTCAAATTTGTCAACTTTTCTGATAGATAACCCTTTTGTACCCAATGACGTAAATTAACGAACGGCGTCACGCCTCGATGAAATAATGAAACGCTCGAGAAATATATGCATTAAAGTGCACATTTTGATATTAATAAGCCGAACTAGGACAAGCATAATCGTTCACTCTTCGTGTTTCTTTCAAAAGGCCCATAAATACATAGTTTGACTGATCAACAGCTCCAAGTTTTCACTGTCGATTAATTCGTGATAGGCATGATTTCAGCGAAGAAATGACGTGGAAAAAGAAAAAAACATGCCAATTTAAAGGCTGCTAGCTAATTAAAAACAAATTATGCAGCGAGCATGTTGCCTTTGCTATCGCCAAGTGCATGCAAGGCTATTACCAGTGTGAGTTCGCACAGGGACCGAATTAAGGTTTTATCGTGCAAAGGAGTAATTGCGGAAGTGAAGCAAGGGAGAGATTAAATACGCATTAAAACTATTAAACTAATTAATAGTTTAGGGCGAGCCAACATTCGCCATAAGCCCGTGTTCAAGAGCATATATAAAACATAGGACTTACCAAAGAACACACTGCTCTTGAACGCTTGTGGAACATTCGCCGATGCAACGACCAATATCAAGCTCCTGAAAAAAAAAATCATAGCAACTTTAAATATTGAAAAATCGTGAGATCTTTTGTGTCTTAGTAGCCTTTGAGCCCCTAAACCTTAACATGTGTAAGTACAAGTAGAATTCAGGAGGATGTACAATTTTGTAAAATACGAAATGCGGTCAAAAAGTCTTGCATATTCGTTTATTTTTTAAAAACCAGATGTCATACAAAAAAACTGAAATAGCCATTTTAAAGAGCAGGAAATTTGGTTTTAGGTCACTACATGGCGCCACAATTCATGCAGAATTTTGAACAAACTATTTTACTTTTATGCAGAAAAATCACACAGAACAATTTCACTTTCACTGAAGAAGGCCATGCTTATACAAAGTGTCGTTGAGTATAGGACCATGCCATTGGAATTTACAGTACCTACATGTTTATAGAGTTTGGGTAGATCACTGCTACATGGTCTCTTCAAAATCGCAAGTACCAAGCCAAACAGCCCCACTTGCCTTCTCTTGCTCTGGACATTATTTAATAAATTTACAAGCCTCTACCTTTGAAATTTGATGGTTTATGGATGCTCTTGACTTTTTACAAAGCATGATTATCGCAAACGAAAATGATAAAAAAAAATTATCATTATTCATCTATTCTTGCAAATTTTTCAAGTCATGGTTTTTAATCATTTCCCTGTGAAGTTTTCATGCATCAGATATTATCGAATATTTATCATTGTATCCTTATACTAATAATGTTAAGGTACGTTTGAGACATCCATCACCACAAGTTAAATTATTTAAATATAGCTTGGGTACAGAATTAAACCTTACAGAGGTACCTTATAGAGGACTCATAAATGATATTTTATATGATAAATGAAACAGTCAACAGACTTGAAACGCTTTCCCCAAGTATTATGTAGGTTGCATTTAAACATTTTTTTTTCAAAAACCTGTATTCCATAATCAGCACTATTTCTGCGTACGTGACTTTTTCGAATTCGGTCCCTGATATTCAGGTTTATACCAACATTTGTCAACTAATTAAAACCACTGTTATAAAAATTCGAAAAAGGAGAAAAAAACTAAATACAGGTTATGCATGACTCGAACTATAGCTTTAATAATGTCAAACGGCTTAGTATTTTTGGTAAAAAACAACAACAGTGGCATAAATAGTATTCCTATATGTAAGTCTGGCGTGGGTGGTCAAAAATTGATACGTGCCCATATTTCACTGCTGGCAGAACTTTAAAACAACTTGGGAATTCCCGGAGTTGTTGGGCTTCCCCGTTTTAAAAGGTCAATTTTCTACTTTTTTTTTACCAAAGATAAGCGTAGTTTTGGTAAACGCTGTTATGGTAAACAAAGTAATAAATTCCACAAGAGTTGCGACTGTAAACCGAAACAGAAAAGAATGGCTGGACATGTGCACGACCAGAAAGTCCAGGAATTCGCTTAACTCACGTTTGATGGATGAAGACGTGTCAATGTTTCTTAAGTAAAATTTGTCAGCTGAGAAACGTGCATAAAATTGAGCCGTCATAATGCTAATTATGGCATCATTTCTGAATTGCATCATTTTGTCGGTTTCACAATCACAAAAAAAAAATTGAAACTTGCAAAGTTGGCTCACCTTAACTATTTCTAAGGTAGAATTGAGAGTTGAATTCCAAATCCTGTCAACAAAAACACCTTTGTATTGCATCCTATAACATTCTTGGGTGCAGGTGCATTCTTCGATAATGCTAGTGCAAACTGCTCCTATATATCACCATTAAAATATGATGTTAAAGGCATTATCATTAAATAAAAAGGTGGAAACATAAATAGTGAATCATACCATTGGGTCCTTCGATCGTCACTGTTCTGTTTCGCAACGGCCTACATTCCAAACCTGAAACGGTACAATAATTGGCGCTAAAGTTGTTTCTCACACCATGTTTTTTAATGAAATATTTCATCTTTTTCTCAGACATTTTCTATTTACAATTAGAATATAGAAAGACGCTAACTGCATGCACATTTAGAATGCCCTAGAAAGTGGGTTATTGCAAATTTAAAAATATTACGAAAAAAACCAAGTCTTTTAATTAAGGTGCGTGTGCACCAAAATAAACATTTAGAAACATAAAACCTTGGTGTGTCCAGAAGTGTTTCCTGGCGATCGCTCAAGTGGCAGTCTGCATCAAAGGAAATTTGCGACAAATGTTTCGAAAAACATGCTGGAAACTTTGTTTCGCGTTTCTTGTGAATGTTTTGTGTTTGTGTACGTTTCCTCTGGTGCATACCGACCTTTACAATCATTAGTTAAGAGTGATAAACTTCACAATATTCAATAGGGGCCATTCAAAAATTACGTCACACCTAGGGTGGTGGGTGGGTTGTTTGTTTTTGTGACAATTGTGACCAAGGGGTAGGGGGGTGGTTCGGTAATGTGACGGTGACTGGTAATGTGACTGGATTTCAAACGGTAATAAACATGCGGTACAATTTTTTTTAAACATTTGAAAGTTTGAATCGCAGTCGGGAAAAAAGATTTGGGTCCTGTAGTGACTTAAAACTTTATTCCCGAATGCTACTCATCAATCATCATAGCAATCTATTATTTAATATAATGTTATTAATATCAACATTGGTTTCAT